>VJOZ01060389.1:0-14639 GCA_009801055.1 Stichopus horrens
TACATAAAAATCTTTAGGCCATTTTTAATAAATGTATGCACACCAGTTTTGTAAATATCTTACAGCTGTTTTTATCACTATGGACATATTGTAACATTTTTCCAATTGTACCATGTATTGACATTCCAGCTTCATTTGAAATGATATTTGTGAACTCTTGCCAACCAACAAAATTTGTAAACTTGAACTTTCTCAAGGGGGTTACAGTGCAGGGAGGTGCAAAAGATTTTCACAGGGGAGCTGACACAATACCGAAGTGTTATCACCAGGATAGTGTACTGAATATCTTGTAGGCCATCCAAGAGCATCACAATCTGATAAATATGTTTAACATAAGTGTATGGTTTCTAATTTGAATGCATTATTGCAAAAAGAGTTGACATCTTTTGCTGGTTAAGGAAAATTAGAAGTAAAAATTCATGCTTTTCCACAGGAAGTGCAGTATTTTCTGACTGGAGTATTTTCAATGCCACCTGTTTGTTCTAACAACTTTGTGGTGTCATGTTTTTCATAATCAGATGGATAGATCTGAACTAAATGAATTACTCTGTTTTACACTTTGATAGCTTCTTTTGTTTTTAAAACTATCAAATTGTCTAGTATGCTAAGTAAATTAAGGAATGAAGCTAGTTCCTTCTAAGAGTCATGAACGCTGGTTGTGTATGAAAGAAGTGTTTCAGGGGCCTGACTCAAAGTTAGTACATAATGCCTAACGCATTTTTGGGGGGAGATACTTCATGTAATCCTACTTCCAACTCAGGTGAATAGCCACATCAGAGGAGAAATGAATAGACTGAGTAGCCTCTACTGGAAAGGATTGGCAGGTATCTATTCAAGTCAGTTTGAAGTTAGCTTACATGATTACCATTTTTTGCCATAGGTTGCAAAGTCTGATCTGGCAGAAACGTATCTGGTCAGTAATGTTTCCTCCTTGCATGGTCCTCTTTTTGTAATCAACATTCCTGGAGCAGTGTGCCCTTGAGTAGTTCTGTAACTTATGACTAGTAAATTGATTAATACAGCTAGAGTATGTTAGATGAATCACTCAAATTTGTGTGGGCAATTGTCTTGGTAACATTATAATGTAAGCGTCGATCAATACATCAAGCCCTAGAGTCATACATGATATTTTCAGGATCCAATTGTAGTTTGTTTAGTAGGCATACTGGATGTGCACAGTTCAAGGCTTACAGTCCGTTACAAGCTGAGTGTTTGTTCCATGAACTCTGAGTCAGAAATAACCAGTGACTATACTGTCTTTATTCATAAGTAGATTGCACTTCTCAGCAGTGAGGCCAGTCCTAGGTTTCTGAAAGTAAAACTGTTTCATTCTTCATGCCGTGAAATGGCCTATTTCAGATATGCACACTTCTAAATACCCCGATGTATGAGTTTTTGGTCGGGTCTTTGAAGTGCAAACAGGAAATATGAACAGTTCATCAGAGGATAAGGAATAAACATTACATTTGTGGCTGCACAATTTCTGTTGAAATCTGAAAGGGTAATTTCTTGATATGCAGTAACTTAGTAAGCAGTAACTTCCTTCTCTTGTGACAACTGTTATTTTATCGATTCATTTTGTTTGCTTCAGCTTTTTCAGTTCAGAGGATTCGATAACAAGAAACTGACACCATTGCCTCCTGAAGTTGACTCAGCTCTTACAATTCTGCAAAGAGTCACAAATGCACAGCCCAGACTTCAAAGAAAACCAGATTACAAGGAGGAATTTAGGAGACTATTTCACTCGAAAATGTCTGAAGCCATTTTAGTGGTAAGCTAATTATTTTGTTTTGTATTACTTTTTATGACAAAGTGACTTTCACTTCAACGATATAGATGTGAGTGAATGCTCTGCACAAGTATTTTCAGAGAGAGAAATGAAAATATCTCCATCAAGGATAGGCAATGTTGAGTGAGGTGCACTGGGGAGATGCCCTGTAGTGGTACCTAAGAAATAACAATGTCTCATGCTGCTGTCAAATTAATGTGCCATCAGTAAATTACCTAGCGTCTTGACCTTCTTATTTTTCAAACTTGTGAATTGAATGATACAGCCCATTATGATAAAAGATAGCTAGTAACATCAGAGTTTGATATACACCATATCACGCCAGTACAACAGATTACCTGATCTTGTCAAATAAAAGTATGATTTTTTTNNACCTTCTTTCACACCTTTCTGTTTTCTTCTTACAGGACTCCTTTTGGTGGTTTTTCTTGAATCGCTATCACCCCAGTAAAATGGTACAGCCCAAGCTTTTCAATAGGATAGCACATAACTATGTCAAACTGCTGCTCTTTGCAAACCACCCCAAATACAGAGATGTATTCTTCCAGGTAATGAAGTGAGATAAATCCCAGGTTCTCAGTATTTCCACCCAAGGCTAAACATCCTTTTAAGGCTGTCTACAGTAGTTCTAAAAGTGACTGAAGCATCAAGTCTAAGTCAAGTCAGTTAACTGCAAGGAACTTATTGTGACAAGATAAACTATTTTGATTTTTTTGAAGGAAGAAACTTAATTTCCATCCAAGAACATACATACAGCATAATTCGATATATTTAAAAATGTTTACATTTAAAAAATGTTTGGCATCAATTAGCAAATACAGCTACATCACTGTATTGAGTAAGAGTCAAAGTTAGTTTGAGGATAAGTAATCTGAGATTGTAGAAATTTGATACTGAGTGTAAATGAATTCCACAAAAACTCTTTAAACTTGTGTGTTAGTTTTGTTCTTTAAGAGATTTTCGTTACACATCTCTTCTAGTTTGAACTTTTCAACTTGCAATATTCGTAGCCAATTTTTGAAACAATAAGCAGCTAGGTAGACTAAATAGTTTGTGATAATTTAATAGGCAGCAAAAATATGCACAGTACTGTTTGGACAGACATTTTTAATGACATAACTTCTCGTTGACAAGTTGCACTGATGTTCCCAACTTGAGCCAGATTTCACTGTGCACAATATCAGTATGGATCAAAGTACCACAACATGGATAAGACAACATGTAATGCAACTACTCCTGTAGACTGCCAGTTTGCAATGCACTGGATCATGAAAATGATGCATTGTTTCACAATGTGCTTAAGATAGGCTGTTTCTGTAGTTGTTTAAGGTGTCAGTAAATTTTAGGAGCTCAGCTTTAAATATATGTCAATGGTGATTGTACTTCTAAGTATCTCTTCATCTGTTTGACTTTGTTACTGATATTGATAGTGATACTGTATTACACTAGTCTAGTCATTATTGTCTAAAGCTGACTGCACTCATATCGAAGTAATCTGGTGAAGTATTGCACAGGAGTATTGCCAGTAGTCGACTTTTAGCTTGTGACTTCAATTCAATTATTATGCAAGATTCAGGAACATAACAAGGTGGACTTTTTCTCCATAGACTGTTTAGCTGATCCTGATTTTCACATTCCGTTTTCTTCAGGCATATGCAGATTTGCTAGCCCAGGGTATGTACGCGGCATTCTGTGCCGCATTTCCAGACTCTTGGCGCCAGTTTCAAGGTGACTTCATCAGCAGCATATGTGACTTGACCAACCTGTGGATACTTGGAACAAAGCCTGCGCCAGAGTCCTGGAAAGACTGGAACTTTGAAAAACTAGAGCCCAAAGACCTCAGGAAAGAAGAGATACTGAAGCAAGATTCAAAAAAAGGTAAGAAATAACAAAAATTCTGTTAAATCTCAAGCAATCTTGTAAATAATGTGAAATGTAACCTTTAAAATCAGACAACAATAATAGAATAACACTCATTCAAAGTGGCTGTCGCATATCAGCATTTTACATGATTCTGTGGATATTGTCTAAATTCCTCAAGTGTCCCCAGCCTATACTTTGGTACAGAGTAATTACATAGTTTTAATAGTACAAATCTCAACTCGCTTGACAGGTAACATCATAAACTTGGATTCTTCTGAAAACGGCTTCAGCCACACGGATGCAAACTCGCCGACACCTCTGTCGGAACAGGATTTTTCTCGAGTAAAGAGCAGCAAGACTGACAAGAAGACAAGAATCATGTCTCCATCCAGCACCAGCATCTCGTCCTCCATGACCAGGGTCCCTCCAGTGGGAGGATCTAAAGATGAAGTAGGAGGTTCCATCGATGCTGTGGGTTTTGCCCAAGACCAGCGACCTGGAGATAGACAGACTTTCAACAAAGCTACCCCGTTACAGCCGATAAAAGAGCATGGGGTTGAATACGAAGAATCCTCGGTCAGTAACAGCTCAAAGACTAGTAATAGAGGTCACAAGTCAAAGGTCACAAAACAGTTGACCAGTAATCTAAGAGAAGACAGCATAGCTACAAAGGCACATTACAGTTTAGCTGGCGATGAGAGAAGTCTACCGTCTTCAAAGAAATCCAGCTCCCATTCAGGTCTCAACGATAGATCGAGATTAAGAAAGTCAAGAGAGGTATGACAACACAATCTTAGCTTTTATCATTCGAGGAATTGTACCCATTAGTTAGGTTTCCTGACACGCCCCCCAGCAGGTCGGGAAGAACAATTTTTATGCTCCAGTGCACCTGATTAGTTTGTAACATCTCTTGCAGCAGTTGTTTCCAGTGCATTAATAGTGATGAGAAAAGAGGAACTCGTCTCCCAAGTAGTACTGAACAGTATCACACGCTTGGATGGGTCTTTATGATTGGATTGTTTCAGCACAGCCTCTGAGTTCACAGACCTTGTGGATGATCATGTCTCCATTTATAAGCGCTGCTGCAATTTTCTTTCAAAAGCAGTTAATTGCAAATTCCTGTCATAATTTTGTGAGTAGTGGCATTTTTATCTTCCAAATGTGATGAAAATGAAAATTTAATTCTCTACATTGATGGTGACTGTAAGTCTGAGAACCCTCTAGTTATGCTTACCTCACTTCTGAAGTTGGATAGTAAATTGACTAGCTTTAATATTTTCCTTAAAACTAACTCTCAGCCATGCTCAAATCAGAGAGACGTTTGAAGACACTTAAAGGAACATTAGTATGTAGGTATTAGAATTCTTTAATCCAGCCAATGCACACAATTTTGCGTTCAGCAAGTTGGCGCTAATCTTCAGCTCTACGTGTGTTGCTAATGTTTTTGTCTCAATGCAGTACAATATGTTGGTAAATATCATTGTCCTCTGAAAAAATTTTTTTTTCTAGCTTTATGAAATTTGGCCCACAGTTTCCTAAAAGGCTTCTGTTTGAAACTGAATCAACAAAATTGCTTGACATTTAAGGAGACCATAAGTGCATAAACACTTGTTTGTTCTGTTGTTGTTCTGTTGTGCATATGGAGGTTTGCTACAAGAAAACCTTACTCCACTGCAACAGCTGGCTATATAACCAAATGTTCTCTTCAACCTGAAGCAAGGACAAAGAAGATTACCAATTTACAATGTATAAACTTACTGTATAAAAATATTTCATACATATTTTTATTACCTTCATTGAGCAATTTGTTGAAATTTGTTGACAAGGACAGATAATGTTTAGTAATCTCAACATACTGACTTCAACATGTTTAAGTGTGTTGACTTGTATCGTTGCTGATGCTTTGATTCGCAATATTGTCAGTGTTGTGAAAAATCTATATGCGGAGTAAGGAGATCAAATTCACTGTTTCTTTTTGTTAATCATTAAAGTTGTTGCCTTGATACGTAGTTTTATGACTGCTGGACAGTTCACTCTTTTATATTTATTCCTATTTTCTATATGACGATGTAGCTGTTGATGAAACATTTGTTCAACGTAGTTTATCACCTTTGCATTTAACACTGAAAATTCTATTGCATGGAATTCCTTTGTTTTAAGTCTCATCCGATCGGCGAGGGACCAACGTTTACCAAGTGTGTCTTCA
Source organism: Stichopus horrens (assembly GCA_009801055.1). Lineage (NCBI taxonomy): Eukaryota > Metazoa > Echinodermata > Holothuroidea > Aspidochirotida > Stichopodidae > Stichopus > Stichopus horrens. The sequence continues at coordinate 5,859 of VJOZ01060389.1, forward strand.
ACAGCAGTGGACAGAGCCCTCTAGTGAATCACTTCCTGCAGAAAAAAGGATTACAAAGAAAAGCTGGAACAGAGATCCTCCTTCAAAGGACAGAAATTGATGTGCTGCCATCATATCCTTTGTACTACTACCTTTAATTGTCAAGCATTTTTCTTTTTCATTTTTAAACTCTGCTGCAAACTTAGTGAGGTTACTCCGCAAGAGTGAAAGAAATGAGTGGTTTTAGTCTCGCGGGTTCAAAACATTTAGTATACCAAGACTTAGTACATCTTATCCATGCACTATTACTTTTTGAAGTAGGGGGGGGGCAGGGGGAAGGGAAATAACTACTCACTGGATAGTATAATTTCCAACAACAATTAGGATGATTCTTTTGTGAATTCACGTATGATGGATACTGATAAATTTGTGTATTCTGAGATGCTTTTCCTTTTCTCCGGCAAACAAGATTTGATTCCCTTGACTGTGTGGATTTTACATCAGATTCGGAGACTTACCAGGACCTGATACAGGAGTCCTTCCAGTCTGTGCGTCACTTGGACGAGGGTTACCAGCGGATGTATCAGGAAGGACTAATGGAACACACCCACTTCCTCAGACAACAAAAACATCAGCTAAAGGAACACATGAGGTACTAAAAAAGTATAAAGTACAAATACATTGAACCGAGCAATTGTGCTTTTGTAACAGATCACTTTGCCAACAAAGGACAGGTAACTCTTAGCATGCAAATTTGATATCCTATTTCTGTTTATTTTTCCCAGTGATGTAATGTTGGACAAAGCTTCCAGTAAGCCTATGCCACAGATGGTTGACACTTTTGCAAGAGACATTTGCAAGGATACTCTAAAAATTTAAGTTGAATCACATGATGTATTTTTTTCACTTTTTAAGTTGGAGCTGCAGATGTTCAAGTGAATTAGAACAAAAATCACCAAGAATGGCTTTTAAAACGCTCTCTGTTCCAATTCATTTGTAGTGGAATACGATGACCTACTGAGGATAATAATGATGATACCAACATGGACTGTTAATGGCAATCTGGTGGTTGGAACTCAAGGGGCGTCAGCTGTAGATGTGAGACGCTGTATTATTTAAAGGGGACAAGAAAATATTTTTATGCAGCTTCCAGGGTGAAAGTGTACAGTGAATAATCCTAATTAAACATTATTCTGGAAAAAACCCAACCTCTCCATTACTTGATAAGTTGGAGTCTTCGTTACTTGTACGTTATGTAGTCCAACATCAGGTGAGGCAAACAAAATGTTTCACTTACAAAGGGAAAATGCAGACAGTAAAAGAGGGGAATTAAATGGTTGTTACCATCAAGAGGAGAGAGAAAAGGTCACTGAGAACTGTTTTTAAAATGCCTGTGAAATAAACTAGAAGTAGGCTACTGGGCCTGATGTTACGGTCTTGGCAAAATCTAACTACAGAGGTAGACTGGCAAGAAATGCATCACAATGAATCAGTGGAGGAACACCAGATGGATGAGTGGGCAGTAGAATCATTAGAGGAAGGACAAACGAGCTGATTGGTTAATGAGAGAAATCAGACAGGATAGTGAGCAAAAAAAAGGGGGAAAAAAGAGGGTTGCATGGAGATAGGAAAAGAGAGAGAGAGCAAAAACAGGGTTACTTGGTACATCAAAGGGGAAAAAATAGCAAAACTAAATTGGATATAAAATAAGCAAGGAAAGAGGATCCAAGCAGAGATGGGAGGAGGGGAAGGCTAGTTGTTTCCTGCCTCTATATTGTTCAGGTGATAATGCCAGTTTACCTGGACAAGCATAGTACTATAAACTTGTCATGGATAGTCTCTGATGTTTTGTATATTTTGGGTCTGCATGTACACAGACAGCAATGTCACCAGTATATATCTCGGAAAGCATTGTACTAGATGTGATTGTCATGCTCATTCAAAAATATCTATTTATTTTTATACATGAAGCTGTTTTTCTGGATCGATGTCATGTTTGCACTCCCCACAGGCGTGAAAATTCTTTGATGTCTCGCCCGAGGGAAGTCAAGAGGCTCAGCGATCTGTTAGTCCTAGAACTTTTGGTATGTTCATTTTCACTATTACTCTCTCTCTCTGCTGTTGGACTGAGAAACAATATCTACTACATGGTTGTTCTCCAAATGTCACAGATTCAGTTTAATTTATCATACATGAGAGTAAGGACAGTTTTTGTCCATTTAATTGTTGTTGATGGATGTACTCTGTGAGTCAAGGAAGAATTAAATTAAATCAATTAAATCTGAATCCATGCATTCTAACAAGTTATTTAAAAGCAATGAGGGGTAGTTATATAAAAAGGAAGAATTATGTCTCATCTGCTAGAGTATAACATGCCAAGTGTTGCCATCACATGGTTTTAAACTCAACATCAGTACACTGTAGGTTTGGGTTCTGATCATTCTAACTGTGGCATTCACCTTTGGCATGGTTAGGAGTGGCACCTCTTTTCACCACGTTGTACAAACAAGCCTGCTAGAATCCTTTCACCTAAAACCTGTAGTTCAGATAGAGTGAGGCACTTTCATTAAATCTAATTTGACCTCAAAAAAAGAAGACCAATTGTGCATGCATTTGGGTGCACAATGAAAAAAAAAAAAAAGCAAGGGTGTAATGCATTCATTTGTCAATTGCCTTGCTAGGTGAACATTTTTGCAATCTGAACCTCACAGAAAATTACAAGGTGACACCATGCAGGATAAGCAAATGAGAAGACCTTGCTCTCACTCAAACTAGGATGAAATCTATTAAACTGATAATGAATTAGAAAGGTAATGAGATTGTGTAACGATATGCAGGCAAGGATGCGGATGGGATTACTTTTTCAGCACATTCAGTGTTGTTTGATAGTCCCTTTTGTACATACACAGTGATAATTTAAAGTAATAATAATAACAAATGCTTAGAGGTGATAGTTGTTAACATTTTTATGCAAATTAACTCATATAATTTCTCTCAGCATTGTTTTGGTACCTCAGGTGTGATTACAGTCAAGGTTATTGTGTTGATCATGTCTAACAGTTTTCACATTCTAAGTATGTATACACTGGTAGTCATGGTACAGCTCGTTATGCATAGCCCTTTAAAGCATGTCGTGAAATGATCTTTATATCCGCCTCACAGAGTGATGTTATATGCAGACTTCACTGAGCTAAGACCAATTTTACAAGGTATGAAGACTTGGTTCAAATCTTGAAAACTTGCAAAAAAAAAAATTAGTAAAAAATACACTTTGGAAACTTCCCCCCCAAAAGACTAATTACAGAAATAAATTTCATTTATGAGCAGTTTGATGTGACAGAAATGATTCCTGAAGAAATGGCCACAATGAGTTCCTGTCATCTTCAAACACAGCTTTCATGCCGGTTGCGAGTGAAGAACCAACCTCAGACTGCAGTCAGTTTTACCCCCACACAATAAGTTTTAATTAAATCTAACAAGCAGTTGAGTCAGGTTTGCTTTCCCCATATATCTTTTCATCCACCATTTTATAAGGACTTCCCTAGTCTCACCAGTTGCATTTTGACGTTCCTCTGTGAAGTATAAACCTACATTTCCTTCACAGAAAGATGCCGGTGAAGTCAACACTGGTGCAGCCCAAGCTGTGGAGGATGCATTACTTCAACAAGATGAAGAAACACCTTAGCATTCTGTCCTCCAAGTCACCTGCTCCAGCCATTTTTTTTTTCATTGAACTGTACCTCTTGTTTAATAGGCACGAGTCCCAACATTTTCCAGGTTGCTGCATCTTGATATGTTTAAAAGTTGAGGTGTTTAAGTCACAAATTGAAGACCAGATTTAATCATGATCCTGTATCTAATTGCTTCTATGTCAGATGAATATTACGCGTGTAGATTGTTGTACAGTGTAACTTGGGCTGATTTATACATTACGTATCATTTCAGATCTTCCTCTCTGATTGATTTCTTTTTCGCATTTGAGTCTTCTGTTCCTTTACGTTCTCATCCCTATGAATTCTCCCTTCGTCATAATTCTGCGTTTATTTGATTAGCATTTGCTTGCATGGAAGAATTTAAGGATAAAACATTAAGACTTTGGATGCTTAATGGAGTTATTAAGCACTTAAAAACTGTGAAGTTTCAATTTTTGCAAAGTAGGGAGCCTCATTTGAAAATCTTTAAGAAATGGTCTCCCTTCTCCTAAAGTAAGAAATGACTTAGATTGATTTATAATGTGAAATTCAAGGTGAGCTTCTTCCAGCTGGAAAAAGTAAAAATGCTGCTTCACTTCTTGTGTCTCTCAGATGAGTGGAACATTCCACCTGACATTCATTTACAGGATAGTTAGAATGCTTGTAGTCCCTACGTACCAAAACGAGGGAATTTGATATAGTTTGAGTGGTGAAAATTATCATCAATTGCTCTGATTTCACAGTTGCCTCATCGTCGAATTGTGACAGTTGGTAGTTTCAGTGCACATCATACAGAGAAAATGGAAGTTAAAAGCCGAGTCTTGCGCATTAAAGAGGAGGAAATCGGTGAGACTCGTGTATTCGATAATTTAATAGCTGTGGTAAAAATTATTGCCCTATCATCACAACATCAGTTGATCTATGTGATCAATTTTCAGTCTCAGCCTCACGCATTGTTTTCAGAGGAGTTATTTTCATCTTCACTAATCCATATCACTGAATAAATGTCAGCAAAACAACCCAGGGGGGGGGAACTCCAGATTTAAGACTGGCAAAATTTAAAACTGGCATACTAATTGGATAGCCTAATCTTGCAGATGAATTTGCATGACATTATGAAGAGCAGTTCCCTGGCTTGGATACCTTGCACCGAGGAGGTGGTTAGCATGGGACACTGGATGACATAACACAGTTTCCAGGCTTGTGCACCAAGGAGACAGGTGCCATTTGACATCATATATACAGGGTCGAGTCTTGTTTAGTGTGCGCTAATGAAATACTAAACATGTTTACCAAGTTACTAACACACCAGCTTTTGACACAAGACAACCATTTTGTGAAAGAGAGACTTCAGAATACCTTAGTAGCACCAATAAAGACATTACAAGGGACTTCAGACTGCTATCAGTATTCAGGTTGTGGACCCCAATGGACATTAAAATAAATTGAACCACTGTAATGATGTCATGTCTGTAACCTAAGTGGACTTTTGCAAAAACAAAAAAAAAAATGAAATACTGAGACAATTTGAAAGAAAATAGTGGAATAAAGTCATGCAAATATTTCACATACCTCCAATGTATTTCCTTAATATGCAATTCACGTGATAACTGAAAACAAACCAATGTAAACACACGCAAAACTTCATTGACGATAAAAACCACAAACTTCAAGGTGAAAACAAACTAACAGCGTAAATTGTTCAAAATTCTTAAATTTTTCTGAAACAATTCTAAGGAATAAATATTCTGAGGAAACACCAAATTAAGAAAATTAAAATCACATTACAGTAGGAGATTTGCTTGAATATATTGTGTTACCATCAAAATAAACAACCAACCAAAAGCAATGTGTTAAATTGAAGCAGCAATGTAAACCCGACAGGAAACTTTAAAGATGTCCACTAAGGCAACGTCACATCTTGACAACAGACGCAACCCTAATTATTGAAATATAAATTCCCCAAATGTACTTCACCAAAGTGTTTTGTAATGACATTCCGTTACCCCTTGTAGTTTGATTCGTAATTAAGGCTTGACAAAATTTACAATTGTATTTATTTTCTTGAGAGTAAAATACTTATCCAAGCATACATTGTGGAATAGTTGCCATTGGATACAAGGCCAAAAACATAATAGTAAATAAATAGAAACATAAAACCAAGCACCAATACCATGAATCTTCACTTGGAGACTGTAAAGTTTAACCTCAGACAGCCTCAACACAAGAGATGGATTACAAAAACATTGGAGGGGAGACCACAGATACAAGTTGAGGATGCGAAGAACAAGTCTACCAAACTTGCATTTTTACAACAGTCAAACTTCTGAATTCCCACTAATTTTTGTCAATTCTGATTACTGAGCAGGCATAACTGGCCTAGGTGTTCCTCTCATAAGCTTACATTGTCCATTTCAATGGAACCTACTACAAGTGTTCCTCTACATCTCAGTCTATACAGAAAGCCACTCAGGGGATTTGCAACAGACGATCAGTCAACTTCAAACCAGTGGTTGTATTCCATTATGCACCATTAAATTCTATTTAGTGGCAAGAAGATAGCATGTTAAAAAAAAAAAAGGAAAAAAAAGGAAAATTTTCAAAGATGGAACTTTGTGAGTTGATGGAAATCTCTATTAAACAAATAAAGAGACTGGTAACATTGTTGTCCAAAACAGAATCCATTAACAATATGTCCATCTCTCTAGGACCAGAATGGTAATAACATCATCAAAGGCATCTCCATATTTGCAAAACTTTTGCAGTTTCAGACAAAACAAACACTAGGTCACTTGAAAGCAATATTTTGATAAACCTATTTCATCATATAAATTAATCACAGTAATACATCAAATAAAATTGAAAGGGCAAACTTTTGACAAATACTTGTGTACACTACTAACTAATGCACACTGTTGCAATTGCACCATCTTTGAAGTAAAGTATCTGGAATTTTACTGTCACTGAACGAAATATAACAACACAACATCTGGAAAGGGAGCTGTAAAAACAAGTCAACAAAAAATAATACTGAGACCTTGTTCTAGAATTCACCGACAGGCAAATTCAGAATGGTTGTGCCATAGTCAAAGGTTTAACAGAACCTAAAATACCTTCGTATAAACATGGAAAAAAGCGCAAAACACAAATACGACGACAAAACATGACATTAAAACCTTCTTCTATATCACAGGGAGAACTTTTGAACCCTTGCCTAACTTAAAATCATTACTATTAGTCACTACACGAAAACAAAATGAGGCACATATATGTTCACACATGAAGATGTCACGCAAGAAAATGCCCTCCCAGTGACGATGCAGTCCCGACAGCATGTGTTACAGCAATAAAAATCAATTGTCATGAAAGTTTTTGATCTGCATTTCATTTGAAACCAGCTGTCATGAGCCTATTCTCAATCTCAGTTTGCAGACGGAAGTGTGGGATGTATGTAAGATAAACTAACTGCACTCACCGTACATAGCATGTAAGTACACAAACTTTTTGAAAGATTATAGCACAATTTTTTGAGATAAGCAATTTACACGCTGTTAAATACACAGAACCTTTGCTTCTTATCCTATCCTCTGTACATTGGCAGTTTGGTCTGTAAAAGATAATTTTTTGACACATACGCACATGCGCAGTCCAGATTGTAAAAAGGGTTACTGATGCAATTGTGGTTCTTTTTTTTTTGTTTTTCAAAAGAAAGACATAATTTTGGTGGCTTCACAAAGCACTGCTTTGGTGCAGTAAATAAATGCCTATAAGAATGTTGGATGCGTAAGTTGGCATTATGGTCTCCCAACCTTGATGAAAAACAAGCTGGTCTTTAAATTGAAATAAACAGATTTTATCTATACATAATTTGGTCTTAATCGGTTGGAAAGCTGACAGTTTTTCTACATGCATTTGAAAACCTTGACTTTGAGGAGACAAACTGATTTTATTGTTTTGTAAACCTGGATTGATGGCAATGCTTATGGATTGTTGGTCAAGACACCATGTTGCTTTAACTTCCCTTCACTTCCATTATCATGGTCTATCAACGGACCGTAAATATCAAAAGGCACATTCAAATTTTGATTGTCAGTAAAAGGAACCACATTTATCATAACCTCTGATGGAACTTTTTATCTCTGGCATTCCGTCACTGATTACCCCAATTGATGATCCACACTTCATGAATTTGATTAAATAACAAAGACAGTACCACTAGTCAATGATCAAGGATTTCCGTGGGGAATGTAGATTTTTACTGACCTGGCTTAATCTACTTTATCAACTGAAAGTTTTAAAGTTTCCTGTGATGTACCATTTTGTAACTGAAGAATTCAAGTTTAGCAGAAAGCAAATTAAAAAACGTTCCTGTGACCATCCAGAATTAATAAATTTTTGGTCATGTACATCATGTTTTACTATTCAATAGGAACTTGTCTTGCAACCTTCCACTGTTCCAAACAATAACGTTGCCATTAAAACATGTGTTGCTATCTTGGGTAGAGCAAGTGTACATGGTGATGAATTTACAAGTTTTAATATTCTTGAAGAGTATTAACATTATCAGAGAACAAAAACACACACTTTACTGTCTAAGCTAGATTGCATTCCTCACTACTGGGAAAGCCTTAGGGGACTTTTATGGGTGTCAAGGCACAAAAAAAGTAAAATATACTTTGAAAAAATGGGTACACGTCAATGATGAACGTTACTATGTAAGGTTCAGTTCGATCTTGCCACTCTCTCCAAAGCAAAATTATAGGCAGTTGAGTTGCATGAGGTGGCTGAGCCAACTTATAATTGACTAGTATTTGACATGTTCCATCCATTGATGAAAGCAAGGAATCTGAAGAAAGAACGTCTGCTGACATCCTCTAAGCAAGAAATGTGATCTGTGTCATAAACTACTGTGCAGTGCAGGCTGTGCTGTGAATGGCTATGTTCTAATGTACCTTCGTAAATCATGACTAGGAAGAGACAAGAACAGACATTACAGTTAGAAAGTGCATAGCTGGTACCATGTGTACTTGACACATTTCCTGCAGTTAGAAAGATTTCCTGCAGGTAGAAAGTAAGCATAGTGCAAGAAGCAGGCCTCCCTTAAATATAC
>VJOZ01060406.1:0-30672 GCA_009801055.1 Stichopus horrens
ATGCAATACAGCCTTTAAATTTCACTGGTCTCTACTGGAACCAAGGAAAATTTCAGGTGGTAGTGCATTTTGAAGCACAAGAACAAAGTCATGACATTCATGGTAAGACCAATCAGCCCGTAGTTGATGCAGGAGTGCAAACTCGGACACGTTAACGTGATGATGAAATCTTCAAACCAATCTGGTGAATTTTCCTCTGTGGCTTTGAATGTCTGACATTCGTCTTTATCTGGCAACGAACTCTTGGGAGTGGGTTTTGTCTCATCTAAAGTGTTGTTCACCAGAGGTGTAGATTCGGTCGTGATCTCAGTAGACAGAGGATTTGTTTCTTTCTCGGATTCAGTCGTTGTCCAAGCGGATGTTGGAAGAAGAGACGCAGCTGAGTGTTCCTCACAAAGGTCACTGAAGAGACAGGAGTCGCTCATACAACTGTTTTTTCGTTCCCAACCAAAATCGTTACGTTCCGGACGATGGCATTTGGATTCACAAGTCAGGCAGAGGTAGCGATTGTCCATCAGGTTCAACAATATCAAATCTCTGAAAAGAGCGAATATTTCCACCTCAGTCCAATCAAGTTGGTTATTCTGGAGGTAAATTTCCCGGAGGTGTGTAGCATTGGCCAGCGTCATTTTGCTGAGCGTCATGATTCGGTTGTGGCTGAGATCGAGAACTGTCACATTCGTCACATTGGCGAGGAAAAACCTGGGAAGGAAGTAGAACTGATTGTGGGACAAATTGAGCTTGTTCAAGGATGGTATGGGAGGAAAAGCACTGCAATTAGTACGACTCAAAGATTTGCTAGACAAATCCAACTCTGTGACATTTCCAGGAGCTGAACTGCAGACACTGCATACACCAGTATGTCCCCAGGTGAGGAGAATGGCCAAAGACCAATGAATCACATGGAGGTACATTGTTACAGCCAGAATTAGTAACTGAAGTTATTTTAAACAGTAATTATTCAGCGGATGATGCTAACAATAGCAGCTGGTTTAGAATCCAGTTCAAGTCAATTTGAGAACCATCCACCTGCTGTGTTTCTCTTTCAGTCGTGTCACTTACATAGCCTTCTCAGCAAAAGAAAGAAATGGGCAAATTACCCCAAAATCAGAAGTCACTTGGATGCACTGAAAGCAAAAAGATCGACTTGAGTTGAGTGGTATATCACACACAATGCGTATGTGACACATGAGTAAAATCTTGAATGCTGCGGGACAATTCTGATCTTCTAAGTTCTGTCTGTACTGTCAGTTCTCAACAGATGGTAGAATACAGTAATTACAGCATGAATGTTTCTTTCGATGGAGTGAAAAGTTTCTGTAAGGTTAATCAACCGCAAGACAGTGCAGTGTTCCTTTCACTTTGGCATGATTTTCTTCGTTGACAGAAATTGAAAGCTGGGGTGGACTAGCTATAGTGTCGTTCAGCACAAGCATAGATCTAAATATCCCTAATATTCTTTGAAATTGACAAAGTACACATATTATTGAACACGAAAAGTGAATAAAAAAAAGTTTTAAGATAAATCGACCAAACTGTAAACGGACTGACCTGCAGTCAATTTGTAGCTTTCAACAGCAGTCATAATGAACTAATACTGTACATGGCACATGCATAAAGTACTGAGTAGGTAGAATACATCAGTAAAGACTACAAAAGATACAGATGAAGTAGGTTTTGGCTTTAAATTTGTGACCAGATTGGTTATGGTAGAAATTGCCATCCCTGAAAATTGTGCATGAATATCTGAACAATATTACTCATTATTTACATGGATTATTTTTTCCACTATGTCAAATGAAACACCATTTCACTGTACTGTAAAGTGTCTCCTTTTACATTATGGTGAATACTTGGTATGTTTTGGGGTCATAACACCACAATATGACAATTGTTGAGTTACCTCTCATTTTGCATACCCTACTGTGCATCAACTCGGCAAACAACGTCCTTCGTTAGAAGTTCAAGACTGAGCCACATGAGCCACAAAACGTTGCTAATCAATGCTTCTTGCAAGGGGAATAAGGCATTAAACAGAAAACAACCATATTTTTAAAACCAATGTTTTTGGATATAGATTGATAGATTATTCAAAATAAGGAAGGATGGTGATCTTTCAGGAGATAAGTTTCTCACAGATAGGAATTCAGTTATTTGTGGCTCAAAAATAATTTGTTCTCCCAAACTTTTCAATATTCAAATGATGCATCTGCTGTTACTCTTCACATACATAACGTTTGAGGAGAGGAAGGTTTTGCAGATGTTTATTAATGAGACTGATGATTTTGTTTGTTTACGGTCCTTGTGTATTCTAAAATCTCTTTAACACGTTCTACAGAATGGAACTTATATTTCACTGTTATATTACACACATACACGTGTGAACAATTGTTACAAAGATTCCAAAAACAATATCTTGTTCTTTAAAGGTTGCACGTCAAGAAGATGACATTTTGTATTTCTCAGGCTATGTTGATCCTTACAAATGTTGAATATACAGTACTGTAGCCACAATTTACATCAAAATCCATCAAATATTGTTGATTTCATGGCTTAATTCCTCTATTATACCTGCAACATGAATAAAGTGGTCAATTCCTCAGAGATACATGCAAAGCTCATTCCTATTGTTTTTTGCACGGTGACAGTTCCCTGAGCTGCACACTTTGTCAGTGATTCAGATTGCTCGTCGTGAGTGTTGAATACTCTACTTACTCAACAGGCATGTGGGCATAGACATGTGCCTAGATATCAAAGGTGCAGCAAAAGTATTACCATGCAGAAAATTGCATGCATAGCATTCCACAGATCCACAGGCACTGACACTCTGGATGTTTGGTATCTCCCTGAAAAGCATGTCATTGTATGCATGGTTCACTAATTTTCTTCACAGGGAGAAACTTTTGTGCTCTTTTTTTTACAATTGTGTAGTCCTATAGGCCCTATTATACATATGTGATAATTTGCATATGGTCCATATGACAAATAATTTCATTGGTTGAGACTGGGGTTGATCACACACAATCATTAACTATGTCTCATTAGAAGTGTGCCTTGTAGCAAGTTCCAATTTCATGGCCAGATTTAGAGTTCAGATCATTGTCTTTTGACAATTCTGTTTGGTTTCTTTATCCTCCTTTTTGGTCTCTGGAAAATATTAGCCAGGTATTCAAAATTAAGTGGAAAATTTTAGGAAGAGCCTCACCTTATTCAAATGTCAGCAAACTTGCAACTTAAGTATGATGGAAAAGTACATTAGTATCTGCCATCCAACAATGGCCTCCCTAAATCAACGATCTGAACTCAGTCAGCACGTGCCACCATACGTGCAATTTTCGGGATTCCTGCTAGTGTTTGTGTAACCTATTACGGGCTCAAAAGGAGTGCGAGCAAATCTGTGTGGTGTCTGGGGTCAGCCTTAGGACCTCGGCTGGCACCAGCTGCGGTATCTCTTACAGTGGTTTGGGAGGGCGAAGCTTCTTGCATAATATGGTGGGCCAGCTACATAGGTAAAATAAGACTATCCCTAATGTAGTCCTCCACTTACATTTGTCACAAAAATGGAAAATATTTTAAAGTTGTGCAGATTAGTTATGTTCACAACTCGTGGTCGTAAATCCCCTACCCTATTTTGTTGATTAGCCATAACTGAGGCTATTTTTTAGTTTTATCAAAAAGAAAGCAGAATTACAGAAGCTACAGCAAAATACCTGAGGCTCCCTGTTCCCCTGCCACTACATGCAGACTTTGAGCGATCGGACTGAAAGGAGGGAAGTGTCGATCGACTCTGTTAAGGTTGTATACTTTCCCTACATACACTTGCGTAGTGTATAAAAAAATTGTGTTACGTGTCATAATTTTTCACAGGCCAGATATCAGTTCGCTGGCCAGACCAAATTTATTGGTGGGTTGGATGCGGCCCGCGGCGGCCATTTCAGAACCCCTGTGCTATAGAAACCATGACGTTTGACCTTGACATACGACATCATCTGTGGAGCAGACACTACTCTCACACGCAGATACTTAAACCCACAAAGTATAGAAGTTCATCTGATTTACCCTTTAGGAGCCTAGTTAGATTGTGACAAATTGAACAATAATTAGCTATCCCCATATGGTCCAGCTGTTGTGATAAACATTTTTGATTGATGAGCCATGCAGGCTGATGATGACTTGGAGAGTTTGATACTTGACCATTTATAACCAATCATTTTGAGTTTACCATCACTGGTAGAAGTTCATCATTGTACAGTACCTCCCACTGTAACTTATGCCAGATTCTGTATTTCATCCGCACAGAATACTATTGTTGAGTTTTAATAGGTGCCTACATACATCACACATAATTTTGGATTGAGTGATTACACAATTACCGTTGTTTTTGGGCACTCATTAAAAACCTTTTAAGCAATTATGATGGATTGTATAATTTTGCACTGAAACTCTTGATTCATCCAATCTCAATTATCTCCAATTATCGAGTACTTAAAGTGATCTTCACCGGCCAATTTAAGTCGGTCTGTTTTGTCTTTTGTTTTTCCCTTTGTTTTTGTGGGTTGTTGTGCCACATTTTATCCAAACGCATGGAGTGATGAAACATTTACAAACAGCAACGTGGTTACTGCAAGCCCACAGATAAATTTGCTGTATTACCTGCCACTAGTGAGGCAATATTACCATGACAATGTAAATCATGTTTATTCATAAGTTTTTAATCAATCAAAATGTTTGTAGCCTCACTGCATGCAGTGCCCATCAATCAGTTGTAAGCTCCATGCTTTGAATGGATTAGGCAAGCACAATAGCATGATTACACTGTACTGTGATCCACATACACAATTCAAATTTAGCACAAGTAGTCCCGGTTGAGGTGCAGTGTTGTATTGTGGCTGCTCTGGGGATTTTTTTTTTTCCATCAATAGTGTGAAGAACCAGTGTAGTGACACAGTGAGTGTGTCACTGTGTGTATACAAAAGAGGACTTTGGTCCGCATGTCACCGTTGGATATATGCCGGCAAGCTACCTCTGATACAGCTGAAGTTGTGTGCATTTGAAGTGTTGTTGTAAACTACCAGTTGAGAAAGAAACTCACCACCTGTGTGATTGTGCTGTGGGGATTCAGTTGCATTTTCTCATTGAGCTGGATTTATACAGTCAAGATCATACAGGATTTGGAGCAATGTACTGGAAAACCTCATCGGTGATTTTATGGTACTGATGTCGTTTGGTGTTTGAGATTTTAATTTGCAGTCAGTGTTGGGTTAAAATATGTAGTGGATCTAGTACAGAGCTTTGGAACTAAGTGATTGATTTCATACTTCACAGAAGTCTGTGCTATTAGGTTACTGTGATACTTTACAGAAGTCTGTGTTATATTAGGTTACTGTCAAAGATTTGTATGTATTATATTCATTGTTCTCCTGTTGCAAGTACTAAATGAAGGAATATGCTAAGATTGTGGTGTGGCATGCTGTGAATTTGGGCTGGAGTCTGTATATCGCTGTAATAACTGCTGTGCAGCCAGACAGAGATATTGCAATCCTATAAGCAGTTTAAACCTTGAATGATGTAATTGCTCACACTGTAGTTTTTCTTTTACTTCTGTACTGTACTACTACTGTATATGTGGTTGGTTAAAGTTGTTTGAGCTGACTGGATAGTCACACACACTGAGTAATCTAACATTTTCATTGGTGGAGTAATGTAGTGTAACATTAATTATTGTACATGGCAATAAAGAAGTCCATTTGCCACATGTGGTACCTGCAAAGATTGCAGGTACCTGCAAACCTCAACAATCATTTTTGCAGAATATTCAAAGATTTCTCAAACTGATACATGATGTATTTGTGTACTGGTAGGCAATGTTGTATAGGGCTACTATGGGCTTACTGTACATACCTAATTGTGTCTCATTAGAAAAGAATTCTCAGCCAAGATTGGTTACCCCCTCCACCATCTCAGAGGAAAATTTTATATTAATTTGACATCTAGCATAGTCTGAAAGTTTCACAAAATTTTGTGCATACTGTATCACACTACATTACTCAGCCCACATTTCTTGTGAAAAGTATGAACGATTCATGAGTTGTTGTGTGATACTGGATATAGGTTATAAGGCTGATTGCCTTAGTTGATCAACTACCATGCAGTACATTAGACGTACATGCATACTGTATTCTGATGGGATTATGGGAATTGTGGCATTTAAACTGTCAACTAGAGGCAATGCACTGTATTCTCACATACAGTATTTGTGTAATGTCGTGAGCTGCAACGGATGTCTGAATACAGGATGGCGGTTTCTGCAACCACTTTTTTATAGTCCTTTTCTCACAACGACGTCACAAAAGGGAGTCAAAAACTAAAACCTCGATACAGTGTACTGGAGAGGTACTGTTCGCAATTCCAGTTATTTTCAAGTGTGCAGATTTTTTTTCTATCTCAGGAGTGGAATATAGAGATCTGAAGCATTATTTTGTACAAGAGTGAAGTGTGGTATCCAACTGTTGATGCCCTGCATGGAAACTGCCATACAACTGTATGTTTGTAGTGATAGTGTAAATATAAATATATTCCTCTTTCCTGGTTATGAATCGAGGTATTAACATTATTCTGTATTACATACCATGTACTTTGACATGGTGGCCTTACCCTTAGAACTAGCCTTTGCAGTCACAAAATGAATCGCAATAAGCCCCACAAAGCCGACTGTATATGGTTAGAATGATGAGGTTTTGAAATCCAGGGGTACAGTATGTAGCCTACAGTAGGCTACTATTATGGCCTACAGTAAGTGCAGTATTTAAAGCATGCATATGTAAAGCATTGCATCTGCAGTATGAAATGCATTATATTCAAGTAGTGCTGTTTATTACAGGTAGCCACTTCAGGTACATGCTGATCAATTTCAGCAGAAGCTTCAAAGTGACAGTTCTGCATGGTATTCATGGGTAATGTAGTAGTACTGTACCATATTGAGCCATGTGTAACAGTATACATAGTGTTTTTCAACTGATCAGACCTGCCAATCAAGTCTCACGCAATTCACGTGAGTCTCATGCATTTGTAGCAAAGTTCACCCACTCCCTTGAGCCCTGTGTTTTTTCTCTCGCAAGCATGCCAATTAGTTGTACCCTAAAAAATATTTTCATGTTTGCTGCTGTATAGTATACCATTTGTCAACTTTGTAGCTAGGATCGAGCACGACGTGTTTCGTTTCCAGTTTGCTTAGATAGTACTGCATCACCGCAAATTGAGAATCTCAATCAAGGTGACGCAATTCTCAGGCAAAATTTACCCAAACCTCCAGCAAACTGACACAATGATACCCTTGACAGGTCTGATGGAGCTTTTCATATTTATCTAGGAAGCTAAGGTACTAGTACGTACATATCACCCCGTTACCAGCTACTTTCATACCTTTCGGACACAAAATGTACTGTCTAATTCAGGTGTAATATGTTACTTCTACTGTGCTCCACTGTGGCTATACAGTGCTCAGGATAGCTTCCTGTGTTGCTTAGTTACTGCAGTGGTGATTACACGGTCCGTGAATTCATATTACTGTACTAAGTCCAAACTACTGTGTAGATGGTGGTGTGTGCATGTAGGAGTAGCTACTGTGATCTTTCAACAGTGTTAACTAAAAAGTGATTTGATTAAAATAAGTACAGTTGTTTACTGTTGTGGTTATACAGTACAGACCAACATCAATGAAGTATACTGATACGGTACTACTGTAGTTGTCTGTGAAAGTGCATTTACGTTAGTGCGTATTATTTTTTTTTTTCCTTTTTTGCTGATACCATAAGCAGGCCTGGCCTATAAAACCAATAAATAACATACAGTACAGAATTACAGGAGTTGATAAATATCATATTGAGTCTGATAAAGTGCACCATGCAGTCAACATGGCTTCTGTTCCTGCATACCTCTAGAGACATTACTACTGGCGTGAATTGGTGTTAAACTAAATGAAAATGCAGAATTTTTCCAAAAATGTCCATGTGAAAGCAAACTGGAAACTAACAACTACATATACAGTACCAGTAGTATCATCAGGTTGTGAGCTGGTGTCCTTTTAGTACAATTACTGTACAGTAGGTCACAGAAACATTGATCACCCAGGCCTCTGAGAGTAAATCATGGAATATATATATTTACTAGTTTAGTTTGGTACTTGCTATATTCTTGGTTCAGGCTATGTACATGCTTGAAGCCATAATTGCCGAGATCTTCAAATTTCCTGAATTTGTTTATAATGTAAACTGTCGCTGGAAATTCCAGCTCTGTTACAGATGCATACCTTCAATGTGCATGCACTCGTGCATGTTTGTTTATGAATCTGCGTCAACTGTACGGAACAAATCTCTACACTGCCATACTTGTTCATCAGTACTAACACTCAATCTTTTGTTTAAGTAGTATATAATATTATACATCTTGTGACACTTTCGTTTTTCAACATCAGTGACAAAGTTGCGACCTTGCAGCATCCAAAGTGGAAACCCTCTATGTGGTGTTTCATATTTCTTCCTTTTGATGCAATGTTTCATTTGTTTTTAACCTGAACCTCCTGAGGACATCAGATCGATGTGGGGGTAGGCTTGAATTGAAAATTAAAAGATGTGCGGGAGCTAGCCATCTTGCACACAAGGTCGTACCAGAGAAAGAACTGTAAGTGTTCTGTGCATATAGCGTGGCATCATTGTCAGTGATAGAATTGAGCTCTGCTGCAGAGCCTCAAAATAATATTGTATAACATTTTTTTTCTTCTTGTGTCCCGATCTTCCAGTGTCCTTCTTTTTTTTTTGTTATTTGATTCTGAGAGCAGCACCGTAGTTTAATTAAGGTCACGGTAATTATATTTACTGTAAGTCAATCATAAGCAGTTCTTGCGCACAGTATGTGTACAGCATGCACTGAACAGAAAAACCAGCAATCAAATTGGCTTTTACTGCATGACAAGATATACTTAATAAGGTTTTGGTTCATTCATTGCAAGAAAGGCAAAAATACAACGGTATTGCATCAGTTGATGTATTGCAGGAAAGGGAACTTATGGTGCAAATCTTCAAACTTCTGTACTTAATAGTATAAGTTTGCTTACAGTACAGTATGAAAGTCATAAATCTTATGTAAACAGAGAAATGTTAAAAAAATTATGCAATGAAATGTTTCTAAGTTACGACTTACATGCTGTGCCCATCTGATTATGTTGGGTTATCACCTAACATTTGTGTAACTGCAACATTGCATTTCAAATGCTATCACCATGTAGGTGGCTAAGAAATTACTGTACAGTGGGGCCAAGGAGGTCACTGTAAACACAACATGCTGTTCTATAAACAAATAAGATTCTGCTAAAAATAAGATTCTGCTAAAAACAAGATCGGAAAAAATTGGTTCAATGATCTACCAAAAAACTGAAAAAAAAAATTTGAATTTTTGTGATGTAGCTGCATACGGCAGTAACGGCACTTGCAGTTCTGTACCATACAGTATGTTTGGGGTGACCTCACTGACCTGTACCATCTCTTCCGATTGATTTGATCGGGATTGTCCTTCTATGACAGGAAAAGTTAGGGTCCTGGCCGGTATGTCCTGAATTTAAAAAAATGTAAACCTATAGTACATTAGCTGCAATATTCTGTATATATGTCTTGTTTTTGTTTTTTGTTTCTTTTGCTTTTGTAGTAAAAATTTCATTTTGTGAAGTGTCAGTGTCACAAATTGAGCACTTCTCTTTTATAGCAACATGGCCTATTCTAGGCCCATTTTTTCATTTGACTAAGCAAAGGGGTCCCTCTCCCAGATCAGTCTTCAAAACTTTTGCAGTAAAATTTGTTTCCTTTAGTAAACTCAGTGTCACAAATTGAGCACTTCTCTTTAGCAACATGGCGTACTCTATAGCCCATTTTTTCATATGACTGAGCAAAGGGATTCCCTCTCCCAGATCAGTCTCCAAAACTTATGTCCCTCTTTCAGCTGAGAGAAATAAGGGAAAACCATAAGTACAGTATATTGTGCCTGTCACTGACCATATGCAGCTTAATTAAGCTCACTTTGTGATTTTTGTCTGCCTCCCTATACCAATTAATTACCAGGTGTGAGAAAAAAAGCATACAACACCGAGGTATATTTACTCATGCAGTACAGTGGAAAGAACTGTTTCATTTTGCTTTCAGACTTTGCAGCCACTAAGTGCTCCTATCAAATGGCAGACACCAGGCGACCATGTTCATCGTTCTTTCCGATCAGTCGATGAACTCAGACAGTTTCGATTTGTTTAATCGTTTGTAAAATTTCTTCCTTTGGTTACCAAAAGATTGAAAAAAAGGTGGATCAACTACTATACCAGAGGAAAAGTAAAACAAAAAGCATCATTAAGCCCAGAGGGAAATTTGTTGTGATTAGAAATGGACTTGAAAGTTCTTTGGACAGTGACTTTGTGAGATGTTTTTCTTTTCTCTTTGTTTTTATGCTTGGTACTATCAAATGAACTGTCAGAGATTGGTTGACGGATTCATCTGAGTCAATATTCAATGCTTACAGTTTTAGATGGATTTGAATTTATTCCGCATCGCGTCATCAGCGATGAAGCAGCAGTCGATTTCCCTTGTCGTAGTTTTCCATATAGTACTGTAGCTTTTCCAACCTCTTTATTTAAATTATGTTTTACAGCATGCCCTGTGTGATACCTACTGCTGTAGCATACTGAACTGTAAATATACAGTAGCTGTACAGTACTGTAAAATAGCTGTGCACCAGCTATAGATAAGAGTTACTTATCAAGGCACTATTTACTTTGAAAGAATTTTACTTTGACTTCTTCACAACAAAACAAGCTATTCTTTCCTTCGTTGTATGTTATTACTGTTTGTTCTTTATTGGTATACCATTATGTATACAAGCCTATTAGAGACTCATGCAGATTGACCCCGACTTTGGACATTCAAAGTTGGGTGTCACATGACTAGATTGTAACTTAAACTACTGTATGTATTTGCGTCACTTGCCTCAGTCACTTGCCAAAGATTCTAATGGGGACGTGTGCATATAAATGACAGGTACTCTTCAGTATGTTTGTGTCCACTTGCAGCAGGGACCGGACAAATGATATCACATTTTTTTGCAGTTCATTGAGGTATTTTTTCCAAATTTGGCCAAAAATGCCCAAAATTTTTCCATGCCCAGTTTACAGACATTTCTTACAAAATACAACTCAATGTCAGCATGTGTGGACCACTAGTGCAGTGGGCTAGAATTATTCCAGTTGCATGTGAAAACATTTGAGAAGTAAATCTGAAAATCTGAAATCTGCATTCATTGAAACTATATGTCAACACTTGCACAGCTCTGTTACTGTTAAGCAAATGGCACGTTCAGAGGCCGCATTATATGAATGCCCTTTTTGCAAATTGTGATTGTGCTATTTTGCATTTTTTCCAAAGTTGTGTTGCTTTTTTTCAGTCCCTAAAATGGCATGTTAGTCCATCCCCTAACATAAAGTTATAAAGGTCAGTATCCTAGCATGCACAGTGTGACAAAGTACAAAGAGTAGGCTATAGTGTAGTGCCTTTTATTATCACAGCACAGTTTAGTAATGTACAGTATAAACAGTATATGAAGTGGATTTACTGCACAGTAAAGCCACATCTATCACAGTCATAACAAGTTGATCGACCGATAGGTTGTGATGTTTGAATACTTTGAGTCTACTGTAAGTCTATACGTCATTCAAGGTAATCTACAAAGTCGGAAAACATCATTTCATAATTCATCTAACATGATCAACATACTGTATACGTACATGCAAGCTTGCCTGCATTTATGCAACAATAAGCACAATTAAAGTTTTCCCTTCTTTCTGTACAACTCAGCATACAGTGTATGCCTCTTAATGCTCTTTTTGAAACTCTCTAGAGTACAGTTTGTGATTTTTTTTTTTTTTTGCTTGATTAATTTTCATCAGTGTGACTGTATGTTTTGGGAATAGAGTGCAAGGTATGTATTTGACCTTGGTGATGGAGGAACTAAGCAAGTAGGAGAAAATTCTTATATTACCATTGATCTATCAGGCAGAGTTCATACTGCATGTATATTAAGCAGAACACTTCATCACAATGCAATATATGAATAAGGTGATGATGTAATGATGATGCACGACAGATCCATAAGTTGCAACAAAAAATTGCTTATTCCTCCGAAATGAGTAAATTATGACAAACTATCTTCTGCCTCGTGTATGATTACTTGCACATGCACAGCTGCAGTAGTACTGCTGAAGAGTTAGGGTGGACCTCATTCAACACTGTCGCTCGATGATCTACATGGTGAAGGATTTATGGAGACGTTTTAATCATGTCTGACAAGACAAATAGAAAGATAATAATTTAGAGAAAGAGGAGTGCAGAGCTGAACATGAATTTAAAATGCAATTTGTCCAGTTGGGCAATTCACTTGTCCTGATAAATTTTCACATGCCCTGAAATTGCAGAGAATACAGTTAATTAAGACAACTGAAACTTGTCTGGTAACTGAAAAAGATGAGTTTCCTTGGTAGCACACAACATTAAATTGAGTCTTTTACAACATTCATATAATTGGAGACCAGAGTGGGGGTGGGGAATGGTGGTTGAGGATGGACTTAGCAAGCCCTATCCCCTACCCTTTGGCCAGACACTTTGAAGGTAGTCTCATCACTTGCGGACTAAGTGTAAAGAGACATACTTTTGCACTCATATTGGTAAAAAGTTAATTTGCAATCCAGTTGCAAAGGCCAAAATCGATTTCATATGCAGTACTGTCAATATGTACCATACATTTGGAATCACTTCACAGTTGTAAACAATATAACCAGTGCCCTCTTCTACCAAGTGTTTCACTCATTGTTAAGTTGACTTTATAATATCGCAACACAGGATTGAAGTTGGTCTGTTTTACTGGTGGTATCTTTCCTTTTTTGGAAGGGGGGGTAGCTATCGTCATAGTTTTGTGCAATGTAGGTCTAAGCTGTGAAGGGTTGCAGAATTTGAAATTCATCATTAAGTCCAGAGGAACAGCAATTATTGATACCATTTTGTGCTACTTAT
The DNA here is from genome assembly GCA_009801055.1 of Stichopus horrens. Taxonomy (NCBI): domain Eukaryota; kingdom Metazoa; phylum Echinodermata; class Holothuroidea; order Aspidochirotida; family Stichopodidae; genus Stichopus; species Stichopus horrens. The sequence goes on from VJOZ01060406.1 coordinate 13,098, forward strand.
TAGGATCCCCCATCCAATAGCAGCTCAGAGTTAGTTTCTGTACATACTATTGTTCAATGCACAGTGCAGTTTTTGTGGCTGTTGTCTGACCTTTGGAAATGTACACACAAATTCGAAAGTACACATACTCTTCTGTGTAGACGAAACCCAGCCTAAAACAAACATACTGACAGTTAATATAAGTCCACTCACAGCATTGAGTTCACAACAAGAATCATTGATTGTAGGTGAATGGATGAGTGGTAACAGAATTGATAGACTGGTATGTGAAACCATTAAAACAATACAATTACCCTGTATTTCTACCGTCAAGAACTGGTATAAAGGCCCCAAAATAAAAGACTATGATGTGAAAGAAGTGAGACCAGCACGAAGCTGGGTTAGCTTGAAATGGGCAAACCGCTGCAAGAAAAACAAAAACATGTAATTACTTTATAGTCCATAAACATAAATGTACAACAGCAAAGAAACAGGAAACACTTTCTCACTTGTATAATGTATGTGGTGAATGTTACGATCAGAACGTTAACATGTTTTTATTTGTGTAAATGGACAGCACTGCCCAAAGGTGAAGAGATCACTGTATAAACTGTACTGTGGCCTGTACACTGCACACGTGTAATTTGTGGTTAGTTCTTCAAAATGTGGAATGATCACTGCCGCAAATGAACCATGCAAAGCCCCTTACAGCATTCTCTGGCAAATTTGACAAACTTTTCATCGCTTTGCTGTTTTATTTAGATTTGTCAAGATTGTCATCTGAGGAGTTGATCGAGCAGTTACAGAGACAACTGAAGGATGAACACCGTCAGTTAATGCAGGTAAGAGTCATAGCTGACAGAAAATTAATCGACCAAAACATTGCCATTTTGTTTTGAGATGATGTATCAATTTTTTACAGAAGTTTTAATTGTTGTACAGTACACTTTGTGCAAAAGTATGACCCAGTGGTACTGCCCACAGTGATGTACTGTATGATGCTTTCAGTACAGTAACTTTTGCCCCTGTTTATATCCAGTGTTTGTGTTACTTACATGTCTTTGCAAACAGGACTCTTGTTATCCAAGTGTATTTGGATGGTAATTGGGATGATAAATATCTCTTTTGGAATTGACAGACAATGAGAGTCTCCTTCCCTGTTTGCTGAAGATGATGACAACTTCCTCTAGAAAGGTTCTCAGAAAAGTTGATTTTAATGAAGAAATTCTTTTTTTACGATCTCTTGCAATCAAAGAAAGAACTTCATTCTACTGTAACGAACATAGGCGGGAGGGGAAGTCAAATCAAAGAGCCAAGGGGGTGACACTCTCTTGACATAAATTAGGCTAGTCTTAAAGGTCGTGTGACACGGAAATGACGTTTTGGAGTATTGGATGCATTCAACATTGAAAAAAATAGCCACAAATTCCATCAAAATCTGTCAAAGATTGACAAAATTACAGGCAAATTAGTGTCTCATAGCTGTATCATGAATAAACATTGGCTACGTATAGAAATTTGTGATGTCAAGAGAAGGACTCCTATGATATGTCTTATGTTAATCCTGTGTTTATGTAACCTTTTTTCAAGGACATTTGAGGATTTTGTTTGCCTGGAGGGTTTTATTTTGGAAGCATGTGTTTTCTTCTTAAAAAATATTGATATCACTTACCAATGTGAAACTCAGCAATGAAGTAATTAAAAGGCAAAATATATAGGCTTAAAAAAAGAAGTACTGACACCGTGCAAGGCTCGACATCATCTGTTTTGCATTTTTCACAGACTTCGAAAAGTCATATCTCAAAAACAATAAAACATATAAACAAAATTCCAACCAATTGTCACTCATTGTTTTACAGTACTTTGAAGCTTCTGAATGAAGGGTGCTCTTTTCTAGAAACATGTCACAAAACCTTTAATGACTACAAAATAAACTAAAGAAGAGATAAATTACGTTAAATGATTGAAAAACATGTAAATAAAATAGTTATGACTCGTTGCTGAACGACGTAAGCTTAATTCAACATGAAAGGAACAAGGATTATCCTCATTGATGATGAGTAAATGACAAAAATGTATGAACAAGTAATGTTAATGGCAAACTATATAAAAATATTGCATAATCAAGTACTTTGTGTAATATAGAGGTCACAGGCAATAGTGCAACAGCAAGATAGACTCTCTGGCCTTGGCTCATTGTGCTAACAAATATGTAAAAATTTCACTTAAAAATTACTTGAAGGAGTGAGAGGAAAATGAAAGTTTATGGAAAGCAGAATAATAATGAAACCTGACAGTAAAGGCTTGTGTCAAAATAAGCTCTCATTAAAGGCAAATCTTCATTCGACATTCGAATTTATAAATGAAAAATTGAACAGCGAAAAACACTCTGGGTATCCTGTGAATCAAACCCCGGCCTTCTCATGCAAGCTGACTCAGACCTAGCAACAGTGTCCGACAGTATAGGCTAATGAAATGCATGTTCTACTAAATTTTTTACAGGAAAATTTAAATAAAACATAGGAAAATTCTGTCAGTTACAAGAATGCAAATTAGATGTTACCAGCTTCATGTACCCCAGAAAATGTAGTGACAAATGTTGAATTAGCCGAAGAAAAATGTAAAAAACCAGCCTCAACTAATGTTCTACCATTATTTTAATATGAAGCTTAATCAACAGTTCTAATTTTTACATATATGGTTGAAGATGGCGCTATTTCATGATATCTTGTAACTGGGTTTCCTACTGTACCACCATTCTACAATTGGATTGACACTCTTCTTGCAACGCAACACAAAAGCCGCCCATCAATGTTGTTTCTAGTCGCAACCATTTCTGTCCCATAGAAAACAATGAAATAATCTATGCATTATGATCACTGGTGCTCAACAAATTATATATGCAAATTAACCCCCAAATGAAAATAAAACTTCTTATGTTCATAGTCGAATGTCTGAATACTTTAATTTGAAAATCCTCAGACCGATAGTCCTTGATAACTAAGTTTTGTGATGCACCTTGTCCAAAAATGAGCATTTATCTTTCGACAGTTCGCTCAAAAATTGCTTGCTAAGAACTCAGACAATCTTAGACAAATTACCTTGGGGCACGCCACTACCCCCTTTCAATGTTTTCTTTAGGATTGCTGTTCACAGTGTACATTCTTTCCAAGAGATTTTATTTTCACTTTACAGGCCTGGAAAAACCATGAAATTTTGTCAAAATGGCAGAAGTCATGGACAAGTCATGGAATTTAGAACTTACTGGAATTAATTTTGACTCATTCAAAATCAAAATAGCATACTTTCTACCACGATTGCTTTGCCAATATTAGTCAATCAAATTCCCCAGCAATTTGGTCATCAAATGGTACGTTTAATTTAGCTGAAGTCAGGAAAATTGTAGTCACAGAACTTTGCAGCACAGACGTTACCATGCATAAGTTTTATCAAATGCTTTTGCAGTTTCAGCAGTCTGAGTTTCTAGGTGATGACGTCTTATTGTGCCTCCAGTTGATATAACCATCTTGTAATGAAGTTAGCCTACAAGAAGACCTTCACAATGAAGAACATCTTTTCCAAAATATTTGCTGTTTTTTTGCAAAGCTTGAACAAGTTAGCAAGAATCATTTGTACATTTTTTTTGTTGTGACTTCAAATATTTTTTGGCTGGACATCTTTGCATGATTCAGTCTCCCCCTAGGCATGAGCATTTGATGGCTTCAATCCCTCGGTCTTTGGTGTGTCAAAATGTAAACACGGCAGGTTTGTTTTTGCTTTGAAGCTGTAAAGTCTTTTACCAGAAATGTATGCATCCATGGTACATCATTGGAAAGGTGTAGTTTTTAGACTCTTTACTTGTATCTTAAAGAGATAACATCTCTATTTTTACCATATTCATGACAGGACTTGGAGATTTGTTTGTTTGTATGTTTGAAGAGCCGAGAAAAACTACTGGACTGTTGCCAAATGTTTTGAAATACTGTACCTCTGTGAATAATTACAAACAACTTGATGCTTGCATCTCTGGCATCATACAGTATGTTCTAAAGCACACTTCACATATGGCAGAGTTGAAACCTGAGTGAAGCATCTCAACATTTTTGTAGCACTAGATTTGGTCATACAGTAGCAACAAATATAAAAGAAGTTGATGTCCAACACTCTGCTTTAGGAGGGTACTTTGAAAATAAAATGGCAGCTGATAACTGCTAGTTGAAAATGGTGTAAACACGGTGGAAGCATGTTGGAAATGAACTGTAGTACTACTGTATTCAGAGACACTGCTTGAAGTCTACATTGTAGATTTTTATCTTGCATTTAGTAGCAACGGTGTTTGAAAAGTATCAGTAACGAAAAGAAAATTGATCACGTCATCTCCTCATCTTGGACAGTTCTGAGCTGAACATGTAGAATTCCTCTCATAATGCCACGGTGGATGGGGAAAAATGTCCTGCTGCGCAGACCGTGAAATTGTTAAGGAACAGAGAAGAACAGCTGCATCAGATGAAACCAGCCAAGGATTAAATATTGTATGCATTTATGAATTCGTCCCCTAAAAAGCTTGAAGAGTATATCTAAGCAGAGATTTCTTAAAAAAAAAAAACCTCTTAAAATGAAAAGAAAGAAAGAAACAAGAGTCTCACAAAAATGATACAAAGCACTTTCCTCTGGCATCTAACTGTCGTGAAACAATGAATCCTGGAGGTAGAATCAATTTATTCGATTGCCGCGAACCGCAGGATTTCACTCGTGCATGAATGTAATTGATTTTTGTTGTTTCATCTAATTTACGCCAACAGGATTTAACTCAGCAGTGGGATCAGACAACCTTGGAATATCTGGAAACCCTGAGATCCAAAATGGAGGGCAAGCACCTCGAAGAACTAGCTCTTGAACAGGGCAGCGTGCAGCGGAACTTAGAGGGCGACATCGAAAATCTGAAGAGACAGCCAGAGGAAGACCATCAGTTGGACATTGAAGCATTGATCAGCGAGCGGGAGAGGGTCGTCGCCCAAGCGGAAGGTAAAGTGTCACAGAAACATCTCCTCTACAAAGATTCTGACTCTCTGTGTTGTGCTTGTTGAGTCAGGTGGAAAAAGACCACATTATGTTGCTGGATAGTGTAGTAGATCAGAGATGTAGGTATAAATTTAACAAATGGAAAAGACATCCCTCACAACGGTCGTCTTCATCTGATCAGAACCGACATATCCTTTTAAGGGAAAACTTATAGTTTATGTGGCTGTATGCCATTGTTTCTTGAGAGCAGGAGCAAAGGTTCCCAAGCTTTTAAGCTCAATGCCCCCTTTCACAGAATAGCATATGGAAAACTGGCCCCCTCTTCCATGTTAATAAAATATCAATCAAAATATGTACTGTCTGATTGTGCTGACAATTTCGGCGCAGATCTTTACTGTTCTGTCTGTTTTACTAGTTTCACATCATGACACATCTCCTGGCCTACATTTAGAAGTGTATAAATGAGAGAAGATCCTATAACTTGAAATTTTACAGTCCTTCAGATGTCATGTGTGTAACCCAGTGGTTTCACTCAGTTCTTGTGATACTCCTCCCCCCCTCCACATAATCGAAAATTGAAAAACATAATTGAAGAAAATAATTGAAAAGTAATTGTAGCGAAACATGTTAAATTTAATATGATATCTCCATTTTCAAATGCCCCCTTCCTGTCATTTTCCCCCTTTGAGTTACTAAAATTCCTCCTGGAGTGGCATCACACTTGTTGCGAACCACTGCTTCAAAGGAACAAGAAGAAAAATTGGTTGCCTCGCTGTTCACTTACCTGTCTCAACATGACTGTTGCACTTTTTTACCACACTAGTAAAGAGAGACTAACATTACCTCTTGTTCTGCATGGGGAACAATTCACAATCTACAACGCAATATTGCTATGTTGTGTTAAAGTATCTGTGGCATACAGTTTGTCAAATTCACAGCGTGCACTCCCTCACCTTATGTCATGTAAGCTTATGCTTGTACCGTCTTGACCATGATGGTAGCAACTGGTAGTTTTCGGTTTGCATATTTGGTCACTGTTTCTTGACTAGCAGCTAGGAAATTTGACTCCTCTGTTTTCACTATTTGACCAGCTTAACATCATTGTGACAAAGTTTTACAATCCTTTTAATCTCTAGCATGCAATTTGTTGAGTTTGAGGATAAGCTTCTATTCAGCTGACCAAATGCAGACAGTATCAAAATTTAGCAAGACTTGAAGTAAAATTAAGACTCTTTGACCGTGGTGTTGAAATAAACTTAGAGATATTGGTGGGAAAAAAATGTGTATTTCCTGGTAAGGGATTCTGGATTTTCTTTTCTCAATTTTTTCTCAATTGATTCTCAATTTCTTTTAATGCCTGTGGGTTTCCCATATTTGTTAGATTTGTTTTAAAACCTTGTGTCCTCAACAAAGCATTATAAGAACCTGATTTTAGAATCTTTTAACTAATATAACCTTAAATGTAAATGGTTTGAAACTCATTCCAGTCAAAACCGTCTTAGTTCAGATTAATACCAATGCTGATGAGTTTCGGTCTTGTTATATTTTCAGAAATGAAGGCAAAGTTAGAAACCATGCACTTGGAGGAGTTAGCCAAAGTAAGAGCAGCCATGCAGGCTGATTACGACCAACTAGCCAAGGCAAGAGAAGATTTGGAAAAGTCAAAATCCCAGACAGAACAGAGTCTGAAACAAGAGCTGGAGGGACTCAGGGATGCCTTTGAAGACCTGCAAGCTAAATACGCCCACGAGAAAGAGTCTGTAGCCTCCAAACTTGGAGGGGTAGATGAAGATGCAGCAGGGTTGATACAGCAACTGCAGAAAGAGGTTGATGCACTTCAGAAGGAGCTAACCAATCAGCGTAACAAACTCCAGCTGGAACACTCGGAAGAACTGGGCAAGTTGAGAGAGTACTTTGAGAAGGAACTTGCTGACACAGAAGAGAAATGGTCCAAGGAGATGGAGAAAGCGAAAGGGGACAACACATCCTTAGGTTCCTCATTGGAGGAACCAGAGCTAGCAGCTGCAAAGAGACCTGACTTTTCACATTCTCTAATGACCCTCACTCACATCTCTGACACTGAAAGCTCGCCTCCGAGGTCTCCAGTTAAAAGCAAGGATGTGGAATCAGAATGGAGGCAACATCTGAGGGGTGAGGTGGAAAAAGATTACCAGAAAGGACTGGAGAACTTGAGAAACGAGTTGGAAAATGAACACAAGGCTGAAACTGCGCGGATCAAGTTGGAATATGAAATTAAACACGAGCAAGACCTTGAGAGGGAGAAAGAAACTTTGAAGAGAAAGCATGAACATGAGAGACATGTGGCAGAAATGAAACACCTAGAGGACCTGGACAACCTCAGAAAAGAGTTAGATGACCACCACGCTAAGGAAGTGGCTTGTATCAGACTGGAGAACTTGGGAGAGATTGCAAGGCAGTTGGAAGAAGAAAGGGAACATGCTAAGAGGGATTACGACCAGAGACTGGCAGCAGAGGTGGAAGAGGTGAGGGCAGAGGTGCAGGAAAAGTCCAAGGCAGAATTGATGGAGAAACTAAATCAAGAAAAGGAGAGGGCCTCTGAGATGGAGGAGAGACATATGAAAGAACTTCAGAGATTGCAAGAAGAACTCACCAAAGAGAAGGAAGCACTAGAGGAAGAGGCAAAGGAGAAGGTGCGTTCGGAAGTAGCTCAGGTGCTTGCCAATTCATCAATCAGTTTTGCAGAGGAGAGTGAAACACAGAGGGAGGAACTCCTGAAAAAGAATGACCTCATTCAAATATTAAAACAAGAGCTGTCAGAGACGGAAGCGAGGACTCAAAAGCTGAGTGAGGAAATAGACAACAGAAATGCCGAAGAGGCACAGACTCAAACCCAGAATCTGCAGGAGAAGTATTCCAGGGAGATACTAAAATTGCAAAAAGAGTTAGAGGAAGAACAGGCTAGGTTCAGAAAACTTCAAGAAGATGTTCAAAGTGGAGAGGCTCCAGAGGTCCAAGCTATGAGGGAGAGCCTTGTACAGCAGTACGACGGACAACTGGAAATGATCAAGACCACGATGAATGATGAATTAGAAACACTTACCAGAATGACACAGCTTCAGTCTGCTAAAGATCTCGAAGAAATGCAGGCAAAGTTTGTGAGTGAACACGAGCAAATGATCGAGAGGTTTGCCGATGATCAAGAACGAGCCATGGAAGAGATCAGAGTTCAGCATGAGATGGATTCGGAGAACATGAAGAAGCAGCTGCTATGGCAACACGAACAAGATAAAAACAAAGAAATGAAAGAATTTGAGGACACAAAGGAACAAGAGATTGCAGAGTTAAAGGAACAGCATCGTCTTGAGATTGATGAGATGTCAAAGAAACATCAACAAGAGCTAGATACTCTAAAATCAGAGTATGATGAAAAATGGAAGAAGGAAAAGAACAAGATGGACAAGGAACTTGAAGAACAGCTGAAACGATTCGATGATGCAGACTCTCTCTTGCAACAACTGAAAGATAACCATGAACAGGAGAAAGCCAGGCTAAGGGATGAACTAACAACAGCCCACATGGAAAAGTTCAAAGAGGTTACAGACCAACTTGAGGAGGAACATCAGAAACAGTTGGAAGAAATGAGAGCTGCAACCAAACAGGAGGTAGAAGAAGAGGCAGGGAAGGAGATAAAATCTTTGGAAATGGATTTGGAAGCAGAGAGATCTTCAAAAGAGGATTTGAAAAACCAGCAGAATAATGAAGTTAAAGAGATGGTAGAGAGACACCTAGAGGAACTCGAGAAGTTGAAGGAGTTGCACCATGAGCAGTTCAAGGTGATGAGGTCAGAATCAGAGCAAGCTCATCAGGAAGCACAGTCAGAGCTGGAAGCAGCACATCAACAAGAGGTGACAGACATCAGATCTCAGCTGGAAGATGAACGCAAGAGGCAAGTGGATGAAGTGATTGAACAGATGAAGTTGAAGTATCAACAAGAGATGGATCAACAAGGAATGGAGCATCAGAAACAAATTGGTTACCTGAATGCAGAAAAGGATAAACTTCTGGCTGAACTGAGGCAAGAATTACAGAAGTTACAAGATGAGAAGACTAATATGATGGAGGAGAACCTGGCAAGACATGATGGAGAGAAAGGTAATCAATGCATCAATGCATCATAAGTATTGTAAACTGTTTGGAAGAGGGGATGATGAAGATGTGGAAACAAAGGCACCATGAACAAGGTGTCAAGGATGAGTTCTCCTGTGGGTGATGGAACTTTTCCTTGTAGTAACCCAGTATTATTCACCATTTTATTGATTTCCTTACCACTACATTATGAAAGTCACTTGCAGGATTTGAAAAATACTGTGTTACAAAGAGATAAAAGCACAGTGTATATCACTCTCTCTGTGGAATTTTTTTTGTGTAAGTTCATCCTGATTTGCTTATCAATGTGAAGCAAATAAAGGGGGGGAGGGGGATGACTGGACAAACACATCTTAAGTCTAAATTGTGTTGAAAAGCGATTCAAGAGTTGAAGCTGTTTTCATTTCAATGTTTCCATTCTTTCTCCACGATAATTTTGTCAACGTAACGTCACTCTGTGATATAAGTGGTAAGTGTCATCACCATGAAACCGTTTTTCTCGTTCTCATATGCTGTAGGTGAACTGGATGCCATCCTGAGGGAACGTGACGAGAAATGGCAGAAGGAATTGGAAGAAAATGAAAACCAACATCAACAGGTCTTACAGAAGTTATTGGACGAAATCAACCAGGTGAGAGAGAATGTTAAATTCTGACTGCTAGTCATCAGTTTGATGTTTGAGTTGTTTGATATTTTAGGCGTCGACAATAATTGGAGACTAAATTTCTCTCGCTCGCTGGCAGGTGTACTATCTAGTTGGCTTAAAGTATCTTTTTTTTTTCCAGGAAGTAGCAAGTATCGTGTGATCACACAATTTTTTCACCATGGTGGTTACTTACGCAAAGATTGAAGAAAAAATATGTTAAAACTGGTACAAAGAGAGTGTCCCCGGTAATTAATGTTGAGACCATGTATAGATAGTGCTTTCTTCGAGACACAGCAGTAAGACAAGGTTCAAATAGTTTCTCTTCCGTGATCAACGTCAAGACTAGGTACAAAGAATGTGTACCCGGTGATTGACATTAAGACCAGGTACAAGTAGTGTTTACCAAGTGGTTAATATTAGGACCAGTTTCAAAGAGTGTCTTCTCAGTGATTAACATTAAGATGAGGTAAAAATGGTGTCTTCTGCTATGATTGATTACACAATTATGACTTACCAGATTGTTCGAGTGGAGCTGTTTACTTGTAATGAGCAAACACACATCTCATTGCCTGCAGCTTGCACAAGTTAAGTTGAGCTCAAAAGGTGCTTATGGTTACATAACACTAGCAACCGTGAAGTGCCCCCATCATTGTAAAAGTTAGAAGTACACTCATCTTCAGTCTTTGTAAAAAGATTCACACGTACGTGAAGAAGGAAAAAAAAAAAGCCATAAAGGGGCTCATTGAGTTGGTTCACAAATTCATGATATTTTGTCACACTTGTTGAGTATTACTCATATGTTGATGGTAATTGATTCTAAACTAAGAGATTGTGAACATCTTACATGCAACTGAAGCAACAGTGATAGAGTAATTTATGATTAAAACCGCTTAATGAAAATCTGTGTCCAGACACTTTTTGCCATAGCATATTAATCACTGGCAACCTATGATCATAAAAATCTAAATTTCCTCACATTTTCATCAACTCTAGAAGTAAAATCATGGCCAATGAGGCTATCTAGAAGTATCTAGGCCTGCAATGGCTTTGTTCAAACACCACAAAATAAACCATTTATTACGTCAATGAGCCTCTTCGACGTCTTGATTTTTTTCCCCCCGTCCATAGTTTACATTTTAACTTTCATTCATTTCTTGCATAATGAAGACGTGATTCTTATCATATAATTAGATGATCAATTTAGCAGATAATCAATTTAGTAGATTTAAAAGCAGTTTTACTGCTATACAGTAACAAAGTAAAACACGTTTATATAATGTGGTAAAACTTGGGTAACAAGTGGAAGACGATGTCTTGATTGCCCTATATTGTATGATTCAATCCTGCTCAATCCTTCAGTAGAGGAGAAAATACACATGCCAGTATTTGGATGTTAATGATTGAAATGGTTGCATATTAAACGCCACATTTTAAAATGGATGTCAAAGTTTACTCAGAGAAGAAAGCCATTGTTGGAACTCGTCACTTTAATCAGTCCATTGTAAAGGTATAAAATTTATAAACAGGAGCAAAGTGAAAAAAAAAAGAATACAAAACAATTTGAACATGTAATGCTCACCTGAAAAAATGTTAGTTGAAAAAAAAACCTCCTAGACAACAAGTTATCTAACATTTATACCAAAAATTTAGGTAAAAATCAGTCGTACCACCCTGAAATATCTTTTAAGATGAAGTCATCGCACATGTGCAACTGGCCTTGAAATATCCAACATGTATTTTGATATAAAACGCTCTCATGACATTAAGTAAATGAGAGAAGAAAAAAACAAACTCACAGCAGTAGTAAGAGTGTCATGTTTGATGTGTGTGAACTTTAATAGTATATTTACCTTTTTCATTATCTGTTTGTAGTTTGCAATTTGATGCAATGATTCCACAATTTTTGTTAGTGTGAATTGGCAATCCGTGAAGTGTGCAATGTCTCTCAGATTTTATGTGACCACAAGTTGTATTTATTAAAATCTTGAGGTTTTTGTAGACTGTTTGTGAATTTTCTGTGACTGAAGCAACATGGAACTTTCTCTTATGCCTCTGTCTAATCTAAATGACAATTACTACTTGTCAGTACCAAGCAGCTCTGCTTGTTTCAGCAATGTAATTGCTTCCAGAATTTCTGTCTGGAAAGGTACTATTGGTTACATGTAAATTTACATGAGAACCTGGATAAAATATATCTCAAACATATCTCAAAAATCCTCTTGAGTACTGCTGAAATTGAACTTGAAGAATCCTCTAGATGAATATTAGAATGTTGAAAAAAAAGAAGAGGGAAAACAGATGTTGTTCTGTGATTCTTGAAAGTGCCGAAAGATTGGTGTTGTGTAATTTAACCTTGGTGTGTTATTTCAACTTTGTAGGTGAAGTGCAATTACAGATGCACAGCATTTGTCGACGTACGATCAACTCCGTATCCTTTCAGCATTTTCATTTCTTTCATCGATATTTATGGCATTGCATGCGATTATTTTCCGTGTGTGTGTTTTTTTTACTGCGTTTGTGGAACATCTCCCAGAAAATGATATTAACGACTGACATCAGGTAAATCATCTTGTCCAAGAGTCGTGTGTAGATATTGTTATTGTTAAAAGCGTTAAATCAACAAGCTGCAGAGATTAAGGAGGAACTCACAATCTTCAGGTGAATCTGCTATACAGGAAGTGAGTCGAACGCTCTAAGGCCAATATTGAAGAATTATAACACGTATCTGGCTGTTGTTGCCATAGTAATAAAGAAAATAAACAAGAGATGCTTTCATAATCTCTACGGAACACAGACACATTCTGCTGGAACGTTTTTCATGCAGTAATCAAGCAGACAAGCTAGCTATTTACAGGAGGATAGTGTCCTTATTTGTAGACCAAGTTACATGATCTAGAAAGAGCTGCCTTCATTCAGAAGTTGCAGGGTGAAACTTTCAATGACAATTCATGGGAATTGCGTTTATATCTATTACCGATGTTGAGATGTGGCTTTTCAAAGTTTGATGAAAATGCAAAAACGATTATGTGGGGTGTTGCACAGTGTCAGTATTTCTTTTGTTAGGCCTATATATTAATTGTCTCTTAATTATTTGCCATCTGGCTTTACACATCAGATAAGGTAAAGAAGAGAAGATCAACTGTATTAAACTCCACAGGGGTAACTGAATGCTTGCATACATACAATAAACAGACTACATTGAACAAGAACAAATTACAAATTAAGTTTGAAAGAAGAAAAATGTACAGAGATAAAGAAAACAAAAACAATAAAACATTGCGAAAGGATAAAATAGGATAAAGGTGATTAAAATGTCAACAAAGGTTCAAAGGTTCAATATTTAAAATTCAGATTGTGTAGTTTGATGCAATGCGGGATAAATGAGGAGAGATGTCTGTTAGTATAAGCACACAGCAGCCTCATCCTACCACTTCGGATATCACTGCATCGTTAATAATTCCATATATGGATGGCTATCATTGTGTCAACCATTGTCAAGTTTGACTGCAACAAGTTCATGGTATGATGCCTGTAATTTTGTTGTTTTCGAAGAAGACAATGTATGCTTCTAAAATGAAACCCTTTCATATATAACATTCTTACAGTATTTGTCCTTGAAATAGATGTGAAGTATTAATGAAGAATAATATACTTCGAGGCATACCATATGAGTGCCTCCCTTGACATTGCATATATATTAGTTTTATGTTCATTTGCAATACAAATTGTAAAACACAATTTGTTTGAAAAATAATTAATATTTGAAGGATTTTGATAGGAATTGTGGCTTCTTTCTACATTTGTAATGATTAATTTGGTTGCCAACACTCGAAACATGTTTTTCATGTCTTATGTCCTTTAAGTTTACCATACATTAAATAACTAACTGAAGAAAAGAAGTGATCAATAGAAGAGGCATTTGCAGAAAGATCATCAGCTCATTTCGATGAAGAGACTAATTACGGGAATGTCTCTGTAAGCAAAAGTCACCAAGGTGTTTAAAATAGGTTTTTCCCTGTCACTTTTGTCTTCAATATAGTTACAAACATTTGCATGGAAATGAGCATTGGAATCTTTTCAATGCTGGAAAAATAGAAGGTTAAACTCTCAGATGTACACTACTATTAACTCTACATGTACAGAATATTTGTTTGTTAACAATAATCATTAACTACCAATCATCATTGAAATGTAGATGCATGTGGGGACACAGGTAAACTTTGGAGCAAAATTGAAACAATTGCCATAATTTTTTGCCTGTGTGTGTTGCCAGGTCTGTTGCATGATTATGTCAAAAGATTCATTCCACTGAATGGAGTTTCCATGAAACTCTCATTCTGTCGTTCACAGTGATTTAACTGGATTTGATACAACAACAAAAAATACAACAACAAAAAAATATACGTAACTTACCAATTTAGTTCATTGTGCTGTATTTGTTGATTGGCTGCAACAGAATTGTACCAATCAGTTACATTGCATCGTTGACTGGCTACTATTAAAGTTTATATTCTTGATCGACCACAACAAAAGGAACCAATCCAGTGCATGGTATTGCTGTTTGACCACAACAAAAGGTGCCAAGCTAATGCACTGTACTGTTGAATAGGCTACTGGACAAGCAAAGGTACCAATTTATTGCAAGGGAAAGCTTGTATTCATCTACAATTTCACTAAATGTGACAAATTTTAAACTCAGCTTGATGATATTTTTAATTTCTGTATATTTTTGAAGGATATTACAATATTTGCGCTTGTCGTCATTCAGCAGAAATAACTGGTTCAGGGTGATAGTCTAGGTTACATAACGAAGGTATCTTAACTAGAAACGTCTCGCTCTGTTTGTGGACTCCTTGTATGCATACTAAGAGTGTGCCATGGTGAGAGCTTCGCTCTGTTTTTGTTGTCAAGCTGTGATGTATTTCTGTTAGATTTGCCTCAATCGCTCCCCTTAAAAGCTTTTTACCAAGAAGAATAACAATACCCACATTTGCAAATTTGATCATATCAAATTACCAACAATTGTGAGTGTTTTATGGTACCGCCTAACAATATCTTGAAGAAGTAGAATTGCTTCAACCTGACGTCGAAAACTTTGTGTCGATAATGCATGGAAGAGTCGTCAGTCTAGTACCTGCATCTACTTTGGGTCACTTTACAATCAGGAAGTGATAGCTCGTCGCAGTCTTGCTGTGGTTTCAGCAGCGTCCCTACAACTGCAAAGCGTGTCGCTGGTACCACAAGATTATGATGTGCAGAGTGTTTTTGTCCGCGTGGCTGGTTTGAGAGTTGTTGGTGCCACCATAGGACTGGCAAGATCATAGAACTTGGCTTTCTCTTGCATGAAGAGCAAAGCAAAATTAGCCAACTACTTCCTGAAAAATGATGTCCAGCTTTTATTAAGGAATTTCCATTTTTTTTTGTCTTGTTCAAGACACAACAAGGAAGGAAAGTTGTTATTGTTATTCTTTTGTTGTGTGTAATATTATGAAAACAAAGATTGAAAGCAATCCTTTAAATTCAATCTAGAAAAGCATTTGTTTTGTGGATTGCCTTTGTTTTCATTGCATCATTCCGTGGAGGCATTTTGCAATCACTTTCCATTTTGTGTGGACTCATTTTTCGATGTCTAAGCGATGGACTCAATCAAGAGTAAATTGTTTAAGTTAGAACTGAAGCAGGACATTACACCGAAGCATCCAAACTGCAGACTTGGTATAAATCCACTGATTATAACTAAATGATGTGCTCCAAGCATCCAAGCAATGGATTGGTGGAACTCAAACCTAAACAAGACCCTCTTTCAAAACCTAGAAATGGAATTGTCACATCATTTTGTGTATTTAGTTGTCACTTTTAAGCAAGAGGATAATGCATTCTTTTATCTCTTACAACACCCTGTTGTGGAATGTTTTCAGTGCTAGTTCTAGCAAATTTTCGTAAATATTTTCTAGGATAGCAGTAGCTTTTGTTTCTTTTTCATCATTGAGTGATAGGAATTTTAAAATCTTGTTCTGCTACCCTGGGAACAGTGGAATACCTCTACACTCAGTTGAACATGTAGGAATAATCTTCATGGAAGGGTGGTCACCCACAATGGAAGAGTACTGCTTACTACCTACTGCACACCAGCTTTATCCATGAAGTAATATCTATGTACAGACCCCTAACAGTCTCATTTCAAGTTCATGCAGCCTTTTCACTGTGGATGGTTTGGATTTGCATGCAACATTTTGGAGACAAGCAAAGTTGTTTTGATGTTGTTGTGGACTTGTTTTTATTTGATTTTACAGGTGTGCGATCTTTAGGCCAACATGTCAGAATGGATTGTTTTAACAGTTTTTGGCAATATTTCCTGCTGGTCTTGAGGGTGAATACCAGTGTAGTATTGGCAAAATGCCCTTTTTGCAATGGTGCAGCAGTTTGCACAATTAAGTAAAGCCTGGTCTTCTGGATTAAACTTTATGTGTATTCTGAGGTGTGCGATTGTTTGGGAAAACTCTGCTGTGTGCATCACACTGTAGCCAATACTTGTCAGCTCATTACAGAATAAGGTGCCTTCACTGCCTTGGAGTTAAACATGGTGAAAAGCTTGGGTGGAGCTTCCATGTCTACCCATTTGAGGGTACTTCTTGATGGCGTAACTTCAGATGTTCTCATGTAATATTTTCACCGTATACGAAGTGTCACACCCGACAAAATTCCGATAATGACGTATGAAGCACGATGTGTGGCATGCATTAGACGATTAGTTCAAATATTCTGAGATTGAATTAGGGACTGTTGCCATGGGAACGGTTGAACCTTAGACGGATTCAAAGCAGAAAATTAACATTTTATTGATGTTAAATCCAGCAAAAGGGCTCGGGTTTGTTTTTTTCTCTCAACTATATCTTGGTGTTGTGGATACCAACAAGTTCTCTCTCAGTCGCTTTGTACTTTGTATTTCACAAAAGAATTCTGATTGCTTTCGTGAAAGGGAGCTCTGATACGTTTTTAGAATTCCGACCGCCAATCTTGAATAAGTCTGAGAACTTCAATGAGTAAAAAATTTTAATGTACAGTACATCTTAGCTAACTTAATTCTTGTACTGGTTGTTTCATCTTCAAAACGGATGTATTTGTCATTAGAAATGTAAGGAAGAAAAAAAAGTAGCTGGTTTCCTGAAAAAGAGATGCAGAAAAGTAAGGATCTCAGGATTAGTACAGTGTGACTTTTGAAACAAAGTCGATATAAGCTCAGAGAATCTTTGAAGTACATAGGATACGATACGCACGTGTAACAAGATGTACAAGACGATACCGTTGACCCCTCCTGGAGGGGTGAGGGCCCTCCGTGAAAAATTCAACTCTGGCGATGCGTTCAGCCATGCCAGTCCCAGCAGCCAAAACGAACTTGAATTGGAAATGCTCAGAAAGTACGGCCTGGTGAGCAAAGCCAGCTCGTATTTGGAGTCTCTCTTGGAGGAAGAAAGAGAACTTTTGGAGAGAGAAGGATTCGGTAGCCTGATTCGGGAACTTCTGAGAAAACAGGGGTTATCTAAGGATGGGCAAAATGGGTTTCACAAGGTGGGTGTATTTGCATGTTGTCCATTGTATTGGGTTATTAATAATTTATCATTTGCATAGGTGCAAAACTGGGATCGCTTTTGTTCGAGCAAAAATGGTTGATGCTAATGTGAGGTGAATGTGTCTGTACAACTTCTTGACTGTTATACTCTCTGTACCAGCGATATCTCTGTTTGGTCTTTGAACAAAAAATTGTAACATTATGATGAGGCTAAAGGCGCGTTCACACTA
>VJOZ01060410.1:614-12552 GCA_009801055.1 Stichopus horrens
AAAAAAAAATTGAAAAATCTGTGACTGCCTCGGATTGTATTTTCCCCTGCATGGATTGTACCATGTCAGTGGACTGTACCATTATTCACAATTCATCAAGTTACTACAAAAACAAGGAAAGATTTGATGGTGCATATCTCTTTCACTTGAAAACAAATTCATCACCTCGATCTCAGCTAATTAAACATTGATTTTCTGTTATTTGCTGATGACACCTTACTTCTCTGCCAAATGAAAAGTCTCACCGACTGTAATTTATCACTCGCCCCTTTTCCTTTTTACTTTTTCTGTTTACTTCGTTACACGACAAAAAGAAAGTTTCTTGGGTATGGAAACAATTTCTAATTTCAAAAACTATTTTGACAGGTACAAGGTCAATTCAAGTCTACATTTCGGGCTTAATGTATCATTACATTAGTTGTTCATGACAAATAAACACACTATTCGAAAGAGACATGGCTGCCTCTATTTTCAATATTCCCGAGTTGTTTTCCCATCTACTGTTTTATCTCTGTTCTTTTTTCTTTTTTTTTTGTTGCCTGTCTCCATCTGTAGCGTCAGAAAAATATCAGTGGAGTTCTTTCTGAGAACAGCCGCCACTATTTACAATCAGCCAAAATGACAGCCACCCCCCATGGCAAAACGTTATGACAACTAACAAGGAGTGTTGTTTTCTTCCTGCTTGTGCAAATACCTGAACTGAAAAAAAAAGCTATGTTTATTGTAAGGAACCAAACAACCACATATACGATGCGGATTGGAGAGCGGAACAGGCACTATTCAAACACTCTTGCAACTTCCCCCACAATAATGAAGTAAAGAATAGTGCACCATTCATGTACTAAATATTTCATGAGGTGTGAAATGACAGAACTTGTCCTGGAAATGCTTGAGAGTCTAAAGGCAAGAATGTAAATTTGGGACCAATAAATCTACTGTTCTTTCTCAAAATTAGCTATGTCTTTCTGGCTGTGATTAATAAACATCTATTAATCCTTCACAATGCGTAGTGCGGAGCACTGTACGTTCAAGCACCCTTGCGAGTTCCATATGCTAGGTCACCATCTCATCATGAAGACATAGCGTATCAATCCTGAGGCATCCTTGCGAACAGATCAAGGGGCTGAAACGTTTGCTGTACACAGTGAACAACCTTGCAAGGGGTGTGTAGATGATCGGCTGGGCATCATGCAAAGCAGTCCCCTGCGCTTGTTACGAGTTTATTCATCGTGCGCAGTGCATTAAGGTTACCGCATTAGGTGACGAATACACTTACCATACACACATATCTGGTTAAGGAAAATTCAGGCTACATTTCTGTGCAATTAAGGCAGCTGACCACCTAACATTCTCACCAAGCACATATGTACAACCCAATCATATACATACATGACAAAGGAGAAATATTCATTTTGCAATTTTTTTCATATTTTTAATAGAGCATCACTCTCAAAGTGGTCCCTTTAGTCCCCCCCAGAGTTGGGCTGTCCATGACAATTACTATGATGATTAAGGTCACAGAAGATGTTTTCCCCTCCTTCCATTCTTCCTCTTTGCTTAAAAATTGCCTTGATATTAACAAACGCAGTAATCTGCATTTCTTCCTCAATAAGATGTAACCCATGCATCTGTAAGCATTACACCAACCTCACTCGTCACACCGACCTAACTTTACCACTTTCACAGTATGTCTGCTTTCTAATTCAGGATTTTGTTGTTCTTCCAAATGGGTTAAGTTAAATGACCAAAAAATGACCAAAAAAAAAACAGTGTTGATCATCTGACTATGAATGACACAATGAAGCATCAGGAGGGGACAGTGTAACAGGATGCTAGACGAGGGCAGCAGACACAGCAGAACCACGTTTTCGAGGACTGTCAGTACCTTCTGTTGCCAATTATTATTCTGTCACACATTGCAACATTTTATACTGCACCCGTCAATGACAGAAATTTTGGCTTCGGCTGTTTTTAACCTTGTGAGTGTTACATTAATCCAAAATAAAATAACCCAAGCAACTAGTATGCTAACATGGAGCACAACACCAAACACCAAAGTTCAACTTTTCACAATACAGCTGCACAAATAAAAACACAAATGACATAATTTACAAATCTTTTAAAATTTCTCACAGACGTATATTACCCCCATGAGTGGTTAACTTTCGAACCCCTTCATCAAAAGACGAACTCAATCAGTCACCACAGCAACATTACCCTTAAAGAAAATAAATCAGATAAACTCACCTTATATACAAATTTATCAGGATTGTGCACTTCATTCTCGTTGCTTTTGGAAATTGGTGCGCGAGGAGCGATAAAAGGGCCGAACTGGGTCCTTTGTTGGACAATTTTTGACGAGAATACTCCTAGCACTGTGAGCAAACAGAAAAATCATATTATAGGAGGAAAAGATAGACAAAGAGGTAAACCAGAAGTATTCTGGTAGAACTTTTCTTTGTCGCTCACTAACAACAGCCATTCTTAATTCATATATCACCACTACATGCAGCACAGTTCTCGTCATTTGCGCAAAGGTCTAAAATAAGAGTGGTTCAGTGCCCTACTATAACTCTGTTACAGATGGCTAACCCCAAAATTGCTATCAATTGTTTTTCTTTGGGAATTACACTTTGCACATCCAGGTTTGTAGCCATAATTCTTTTGCCTTTTTTGGGGGAGGGGGAAGGGGGGCAAGAGCACACCAAATTTATCGATTGCCATCCTGGGGGGAGAAGTATAAAAAGAGGGGATACCCTCCTCTTGTCTGAACAACTTTGCTCTTGCAAAGGGGATCAGGTGCAAAATGGGGCTATCACATTATCATTTTTTTCTTTTACCTAGATGTATGACACCAGTTTTCTTTGTTACATGTATACCAGTTTTCCCTTTTTCTGTGGAATGAACTTTTCATAGATATACTGCATTACAAATGGATCCACAATCTGAATTTTTTTGTGTGAGAGGCACATACATGCCTGTTCCCCATCCCCTTGTTATAGCCTTAGGCATATCCGTGGTTCTATCGAACAGTAAACTTTGTGCTGTGTGAATAATAATAATAGATCGTTAAAAATGAACTCACCTGGCTTCCCATTGGCTTCAACATCGACTTGTCTGAGGTCCAAATAATGAGGTAGACTCAATCGTGCTTGGCTCTGTATAGGCTTGTCACGAACTGGAGGCAAAGGCACTCTCAGGGGAGGAGCTATAGGGCAGACACCCTCATGGGGGGTACCACAGTTCTCACACCCTGAAGAAAAAAAAAAGAAGAAATACCTTGAAAGAAACAAGGTCCACATTGATTGGACTGATGACAAAGAACCAAAATAGCAAAACTGCACCTGTCAGTAAAAAGGCTAGCAACTATGGAAGGATAGTATTCTATACGACACACAGTCGGTGGCAGCATGGGGGGTGGAGTTGGGACGAAGCATCAGGGAATAAAATTCACTGTTGGAATCTTTCCACCCCCCTTTTCCCCCCACACTTTGTAAAGTATTGTGGCAGTCTATGTTGTAAATGCAATGAGGTAGGGGAGTATGCAATGCAAAAGAAGTTATTCAGTAAAACAGATTTTTTTGGGGGGGCTTTGATCATGAACCAAAATTTTGAGACCCAAATGAAAACACCTCTGGCAATTCATGATCAGAAGTGTGATGTTTACTGTTTTCCCATAACAGGAATGATCGTTATTAAGTTAACTAAGCGATATCACACACTTCCATTCACAAGCTTCCATTTCAAACATTTCTGTTCCTTTTTTCTTCGCACACATGCATTACCCTCACCGATCTCTTTGACCAATAAGACAGAGGTGAGTTTAAAACTTACTGAATACAAAAGGCCATCATGTGAGGAAAATCCTTGAATCTTAGCAAGATAGTTAGTTGCTATGCGATACTCCATTATTATTTTCCATGCAATGTGTAAGTCACCTTTGGGAAAATCTGGAGCCAAAACTGATATTTCACCATACTAGGGAGAGTCCTACATACGACTCTAGCTAATCCAAGTGCTCCGACCTTTTGAATATTTGTGGTAAGTTTGGCCATCAACCTTCATCTTCCCTCGCAATAATTCAACCAATCCAGCTTGGGATAGGCTAAGACGGTTGATTCAATAAACCTAACGGTTTTGATTTTGTTATTGACTTTGGATGATGGTGCTGAAGAATGAATGATTGGAGAACTCTCTCCATTTTTTGATGGAATTTGAGCAACTGGGACAAAATAGCTGATGATCTGGTCCTGCTAAAATGACTTTTAAGACAGCATATTTTGAAATCTTTCATCGCATCGTTCCAGCTTAGCAAGACTGATTAAGTAACACACAATTAGCTGCATACTGTCACATAGCCCTATCCCCCTATTCTCTGTGCTTCCCCATTATCCTGTGGAAATTTCTCTTCCAATTTCAAAGGTTTTTTCCTCTATTTTACACTGAAACCAACTTTCTCAAAAATATTTTCATGATACCCTTTACAAATAATTCAAACGATTCTTTAAAAGTGGAATTAAAATGATGACTGCGGTTCTTGTTTCTAGTCGAACAGATATCAATTATGAAGGATTCAAGTCGGCTTTCAAACCAATTGACAAATTGAGCAAATTTTTTTAATATAATAATTCCCTCGGTAACCATCGAGGCAAATTCCTTTTTTTTTATTATCACGATAAGATCTTATCTTTGATCGTCATTTTTAGCTTGGAAGTTTTTGCTATAATCTCAAAGTGATATAAACACAAACCCCTAGTTTTCACAGTTTTAATGCGCTATAGTTTTGGCAAGTCTCCTTCCTGAAGAGTACTCGTCATAAACTCTATGTCTACCAGGACCCCTAAATCACAAATTCACTCCATCCCTGTCAATGATTCCTTACTAAAATTCTGTCTGCCACACAAACTCCAGAGGAAACTGGTTTTGATATTAGCAGTGGTCTCGTAAAAAAATCGATGCACTTCGCGGTGACGTGGGGAAATTCCCCAACCGTGGCTCTGTCTCTCTCTCTCATCCCACAAGCCTTTACAGAGCTTTCCTTCGGTTGTCTGAGCTTGGCAATTAATTGCTGCACCAATATGATCCCGCAAAGCAACTATGAAGGAATTCAATTGGAAAGATGATTTAAAGAGGGAAAAGTGAAAATAAATTTCCTCCAGTTTTAAAATGCGCTGAGACGACTGGAAGTTGGAGATGATCGGTAGTCATGTGGTGAGCTTGTGATGGTTGAAGATGTATGAGTTGGCATGTCATTAATATGACTGCTCTAACAAAACAATTTGCTGTTTAATGGTTTGTAAAAGAATCTGTTCAAGCAACAGATAATTTGAGCTCAGGATCTGGAAAGAATTGAGTTTGAACATAACACTGTTAAACACTGAGACAGATGCATTAGTCATTTATTTGATCATTCCACCACAAGAACTGAAATTAAATGGTATATTCTGTCATGTCATCTATTTAAGACTGTTTGATTGCATAAGTGAACAATTTTTCTAGCAATGTTGACACCATATGAAATCTTTTTATTTTCTGATGTTAGCAAAAAAAAACAAACACACAAATTAGGGAATTCAAGATGCCTCTCACTATAACTTGCACCAACTGAGGTACACCAGTAACACCTACATCTCAATTACCATGCCCACCCCCCTTTCTTGCTTGAACTTTGCTCTCAGACCAAAAGGCTGGCAATTACAGAAGGGCTGTGGCCAGATACACACACACACACAAAATTGCCAGATGCTAGACCATAGTCAATACGGAATGCATAGGTTACATGAGTAGATGAGTATGTGCTGTGAATTTAATGTAACAACTTCGCAATAGCCAATGTGGCACGGAAAATGGCATAAACACTGACGTATCTTTTACCATGAAAAAGTTTTCAGCTTCAAGCAGGCCTCAAGCACTTTTCATAGCAATCCCCTGAGGTTCTGCTTCTGATGAACTGCAATTAGCCATTATTAACAAATCACTGCGGCTAAGTACCACAAATAAAACCGTTAATTCCTGAGCAGCTTGTAAAACATGACTGACTTGAAATGTGAAACCAAAGAAACAGGAACTTTTCCGACACCTTACCTAAAGTAAGATATCGTGAAAATGCATAAATGTTTCCATGGATATATACTCCCCTTGACAATTTTGTGTGATGACCTTGTCTGCCATACACTGATTTGCTATGGCCAGATTTGGGCCATCACGTCAAATCCGACATGGTAAAGAAACCGCGGTGAAGTACTTTATGCATTTACCTACCACCTTTGGCCACTCGCCAGTTTGCTTTAATGGCATTAAAAAGAAATACAGGCCCCCCTTGCATTGATGTCACATAACAACGAGCAAGAGCGCCCTCTTTGCTCAAGGCAAACAAACGAATCTAACATATTGCTATGCTAGGTACGTGTCGATCAAATGGCGGAGATGTCGCAAGTGCAGATGTGCACGTGCTAAATTTAGCAGCTAATCCCCAAGGAGGGCACTTCACTGTAATCACGGTGACATCACATGCAAGAGGTCTATCAAATGTTGAAAAGAAGGCATCACTTTTGCCTGAAATGCCTCTCCATGATTCATCCTACGAATTGGTGCATGGATGCGTCAAAGACTGTCTCCAATATGCCTTTTAAATTGCTTTTATTTGCTTATGTTGCATGGTCACAAAAAACCTGTGATTACAGTCCAAAATAATACCCACTGCACATTTAAAAACTTGGCATGCTCACAATACACCAATGTATACATTTTGACATTACCATCTAACAATAATGTACATTCTGCTTATCATTTTTGGCAACGCATTGAAATGCATGTCAGCCCGCAGTGAAGCTCAAATCGTAAGCCCAAAGTGCAAAGCCACAGGTGCAACGACTTGTACTGACCCTGAATGAATGTCAACAATGTGTACATAAAAACATGTGTAATGTCTTCAGACACAATGCTTAACTGATTGATTAATATGTGTGAATATGAAACTCAAATGACAGGTTGGAGACCACAATGTCCTGCATAANNTATATATATATATACATATGTATCACATTTATCATAATCAAACATGGAGAGTTTATGATACAATTGAGTTCTGCTGAGTCTTGGTAAATGGTTTGAACTTGGATGAAACCAAAATTTCCTTCACTGCCGAGGTTACTAAATGACTAAATTCTTCTTTTCCTATCAGGATGGTCATTTCTCCAAATTGAAATTGTTATGCTCTAAAAGTCCTCTTTTTGACTTTGAGTATAGAGATCTTCCAGACCCAAAATCTGACACCCACCGATGCCATACTTGAGTCATTAAGATGATGTTACCATTGTCCCTGCTTTGGTGTCACCATGAAACTCTCACACAGGACCCTTTCTTAATAAACTGGAATGCTCAACTGTTTCAGCTGGTTACTCCTCACATGGCAACTGCAAAAACTGGGTCAGTCTGAATACTTCAGTTAGCCTCCCCATGCAGATCTTAAAGTACCTTGAACTCTTCCTGGATCCATCCGACTGAAACGCGTCAGCCGATGGCAGCCATCACTGAGGAGTTTACTGTACCAATCAGAATTGTTATAAAACTTTAATACAAGGTAATTAAAATCAAAAGAAACAGCACAGGGAAACATAAGTAAGAATGTTAACATTGAACACCTGGTCTGCTTGTTCCTCTCTGCCAAGTAGCATGAACCCTGACAAGGCACACGGTGTGCACGGGACAAGATGAAATCCAGCCTTGTTCACTCTGCTACAGATTATCACTACTCTGATGTACTAAAAACACAGAATTCATGTAAACCCATGGACATGAGTCTGTCTATTGCAAAAAAAACATTGGTAACCATCGCATTATGGTGATAGCAATTGTTGTAACTGTGATACAAGATAAACCCTAAGAATTGAACAGACTAGAATGTCAAGAGGTTAACAATTGGAAAAAAAAAATTGCCAAACAGCTAGATTTCATTGAACTGTCACACATGGAAACAATAATGCACCCAAGTCAGAAATAAGGTTTACAATATCTTGAGGTGAGAGAGATTAATAACTTAAAGAGAGAAGGCTGCCAGGAGAATCTGCTTGTTTCTCTACCATCGTGTGATGCCTTTAATTAGCGATACCTTAATTAGCATACTGAATTCCATGATGTACAGTGCCTTAATTTCACCGTTACTTGCACAGTGCGGAAAAACCTGCTCGACTTCTCAGAAAATGGAAACCGTTACCCTTTTTGATAGTTTCATAACCACGCACCAATTATCATCCTAGTGAGTGTCCACATAAGCACTATA
The DNA here is from genome assembly GCA_009801055.1 of Stichopus horrens. Classification (NCBI taxonomy): domain Eukaryota; kingdom Metazoa; phylum Echinodermata; class Holothuroidea; order Aspidochirotida; family Stichopodidae; genus Stichopus; species Stichopus horrens. The sequence continues at coordinate 8,896 of VJOZ01060410.1, forward strand.
AATACCATCAGAGAAACTAAAATCCCCATGATTCGACAAAAGCGGGCACTATCGGCTATCCTTGTCACATCACCGTGAAAGCAGCTCTTCAACTTATGGACTGGCAGCTCTTCAGCTTGAGAGGTAACCCATTCACTATCCCACTCACAGAGGAGCGAACTCCTTCCTGCCCCAGTTTTTTTTTTCTCACTGATGTCATTGAAAATGATACCCTCTACTTTTGCTTAAATATGCAAGCAATATTGGTAAACTGCGAACAGTCGCACACAGTGTGGAAGGGGGTCATGCCCTTTAGAGAGAGTGGAAAAGTAAGTTCTAAGAAATGATAGCGCCTGTACAGATATAGCTCCAGAACTCCCTTTGATTGATGTAAAGTTTACATTGTCATGCAAAATATGAGAATGGACAGAATCAAGGGTGCACAAGAGAGGGTAACGATATACAAGAGAGGGGGGTGGGGTAATATGGTATGAGATGGGAAGGGAGATGGTGAAGAGAAAAAAAAAAGGAATGGGTCATACTTCCAGCTTAAAACCATCTTTGTCAAAGTGAAATATGTTATGTCATGAACACTTGGTCAAATCAGAGAGCAAATGAGATCATATTTCTTCCTTGCTGCTTTGCCTCAAAAAATTTGGATATTGAAATATATCCAAGTGGCGATGACCCCCAAGTTTCCTTAATTAGAATTGCAGATTAATCAATTTCAGATCGAGGGCCAGACAAAACCAAGGTCACGCTTGCGGCTCGCCTCTGAGTGCCCTCCAGGTTTCAGCTGGTGAACCGCGAGATGTTTCACACCTAAAAGGAGATGTTAGATAGCTAATGGCAACGCCATCAACACGTTGATCTGTCAGCTACTGGTCAGATTAGAAAAATGACCTGATGACTTTGACTTCTTGCATGGCTGACCAAAGCACTGCAATGCAGAAATGCCGGATGAATAGTCCCACCTTGACATTCTCTTGGGGTACCTGTCAAGGCACCACGGGGCCAGTCTCCATGGGAATGGCTAATCTGCATGACACAAAACAGATGATTATTCATGATGCCAAACGTGTTCCATCCAAAACGAGACTGTTCGTTCAATTTCTGTTCCCTGGTATTCACTAATTGAATACTACACGCTACCCCAACTGAAACGAACCTCACTTGATTGTAGATGCATGTAATTAAAGGAAAAACAACAGCAGCGTTGCAGGTAATACGATAAGCTAGTCAATTAAAATCATGTAGGCTAAGAGCTTCAAACGAAGGAAAAAAGCCACATCTGGCCAATTTGATGCTCTTTATACACATGGTCCATAAATTTACTTAACATCCACAAAACCAGTTAACGGCAAGATTATAACGACACAAAAATTGTTTAACGCATCTTAAGATCGCCCGTACAGGTAGATCCACACCAATGTTTACCGGTTGAAAATAAAACCATGATCAATGTTTACGAACAGGGCAATATTGGTAAAATCACGTATTAAAACGAAGGCATGTTTATCGTTATTCAGGCTGTATTCTTCACACCCGAGAGCTAGATTTAGTGATTCACACATCCAGACCAATGTGTTCTGCACCATCTTACAGGAACCCAAGAAACGCAAGATACCCAGTCTATGTTGATGTAAGTCATGAGACAGTAAGACATGGCACACTGTCATACACAGTCATATCAGTGTGACTGGTCATGTTCATCTTTCAAGTTGGTAGCCTAAACTAGAGAAACAATTTTTTGGTAAATATGTCCCACATAGGTATAAACAGCTGTTGCCTCAGGATTGGTGTGAATCAATTTACATACTGTATGCTAATTTCGAAATATCAAGGCCGGTCTGGACATGAGGATAGATACTAGTACATTCCTAAAAACAACTGAGCGTTTTAATGCAAATTACATGCCCCGTACATTCACGCATGTCCTTCTATAGAGAAACTGGAAACTTTGGACATTGCATATTCTGAATGATGGGGGGGAGAGGACGGGAGAGAAAGAGAGATATGAAGGTAGATGAGGAAATAGCTCCTATTAATCATTATCGATTTCTAATTCTGTCAGCATCAGCAATGTAAATTCTGATCCGCTTCCCATATCCTCCTTCTTGTACTTCTTAAACTTGTACTTCAAAATTTTGAAATCGCAACTTTTCAGGAAAACCTGATACACCGTTGTGTATCAAAGTCGACCACTTTTCAAAAATGGTGCTAAGACATCCCTTAATTCCGCAGAAAACTATATTATGGATTGACTGGGGTAATAATAATGATATGCAAATGCATACAGCGTCTCACAGTTTGCCCTCCTTAAGCTGAAACTTTGTCCGTTTCAGGAGGAGAATTGAGAGCTATTAACAATTCAAATGGTAATCAGAACCACTACCTCTCCACCACCATCAGGAGGAGTATGGTCTTAAAAATAAAAATTATTAATAATATCACAACAACCAAAAAAAATTACTAGAATGCACAGGGTGATAGTTGTGTACACTGTTAAAGAGTCTCCGCTCTTGTTTGTAAATTTGAGCCCATGGGAGTCAAGGTCACTATACATGTTTCTGCAGAAACGAGGCCCGCGACGACTGCACGCAAAGCGTGTGTGAAAACTGTCTTCCGACTGTTTATTGACTGCTTGTTACCTTCTGTTAACACACAACATGGCGGATGATTCTTGCGACAGTAAAGACTATGACCAATCAATATGAGGAAAATAATAGGATGACAAGATATTAAATATACAGGGATAAATTTCAGAGAACAGAAAAAAAAAAACAAAGTGTACAGAAATTGCTCCATGGCAACATAGTGCTACTATGACGACATTTAAGTTTTTCATCTTGTGAACGTCACACAGTCTCTGGGATGGACCTATGCTGGACAATGGATGCCACAGATCTCAATTTTGAACACCTTGGACAGATCTGATCCATTGTTAAGTTCAGGGCTGTAGCTGCACTACATGGGAAGTCCCACCCACCCACCAGTCTTGGCAAACACATGTCTCACTTAGTCCACCACAAGTCTACCTAATCAGACATAAAAAACATTCCCAGATTATTATGCTTTGCATACTTTACAGTAAATAGTGTTTTCATCGATTCCTAAAACTAGGAACCATGAACCATGTTCCCTCATATCCATCGGGTATCTCTGGGTAGGGCTGTTTGGAAAACCAGTTTTGATTTAAAAACCATTTTCACTTCCACCAAAACCGGTTTCCCAGTTTTTACTAACCGTCAGAGCTCTGGGTACTTGACCAAAACGTCCACCGTATGGCTAACAGTCTCATTCCAACAGGATCATTAATCTCATTTGTGTGGCAGGATCTTAATACCAGTGAACTATACAAACCAGCCTACACGTTTTTAGACAATCGAATTTCATCATTTTTCCAGAACCAACTAAAGAATTTCCATGAGCTTTCTATCTTACAAAAAGTATTGAAGTGTGACAGCAAGCACCAAAGCATTTTAAGGTGGAGAGAAAAGTAAATTTTGATATGAAGAGTGAGAACACATTTCCAAATTATGTGTGAGAAAGAAACAATGTCGATAAGCAAAAATTTCCACGACCTTAGGACATTGCAAAAATTTCCCTATGTTTCTTTTTTTCCCCAGAACTTGGAAATAATTTTCCGAATTTTCATGATTTTTCCAGGTTTTCCAT
>VJOZ01060413.1:0-12555 GCA_009801055.1 Stichopus horrens
AAAAAAAAAAAAAAATGGGGCAATGGATTTAGCCCTTGATCGCAAAGTTTCGCAAAATGCATCATGGTAGAAAAATTAAAATAAAATGAACATCAAAATTGACATAGCCACACAACTCACTCTCTTTGGCTATCCCAATGAATGAATTTGATAGCAGTGTCCTTCACTTTTTCTACTCCAACATGTCACGAAATTAGCTGACTGTGATTTACAGATCTTGTGTGTGCTTCATTTTAAAGGTCCGAGTACGTCTTGCAGTTGTCACTGATACTGAGTGTGAACTGTTAAAACACATGACAGTATGCAACTCTGCTGGGTGAATGAACTTTTAGGCCTGAATGGCATCCAGTGCCAATACTACAGACCAACAACATTCAGTACCCTGTTGGCCCTCCAAGCACTGGTCTTCAACTTCTGTAGACCAAGAATTAAATTTTCATGCCAGAAATCTTTGCAACTGAGTGCACTAAACCACATGGTCTTCCTGTATGTGCTATTCAGTATTTTTACTTTTAAGGTTGGCCTAGACCTGTTTTAATATTTGGCAAATGCTATGTTAAAGAGAAGATCGACACATCTACAGTGTGTGCAACCTTTTGACCTCTGCGCCAAGTCATATTGCTACAATCCTGGAAAGGACTGGACAGAGGACCAGAGAGGAGTATACAAGGTGGTGTATCACCATGTTCACCTCCCCCACTCAACCTGCACCTCCCATACTCTTTGGCAGTCCCATTTAATCATAGGACTATTTGATGGGGAAATTGGCCCATGTGAAGTTACACCACCATTTTGATTTGAGAAAAATATTTGAGATTTTCTACACACATCCTTTGAGTGAATTCCATAATTTTCAGATTGATTAATGTTAAATTGACTGTGTACGTACCAGGAATCCCTTGTTTAGATATCTGTGACTGTTGCTGTTTCACATGACAGCACAATGCTGTGTTCATGTGCAATAGTTGTGAGATGTATGTGAATTAGGTATGTTAGTTGCATGTACAGTATGTTTGCAACTTTGGGGTCCTCTCCTCATAATATTTAAGCAAAATAGGCCATTTACACTGTAGTATAGAATTCATTGTATTTCCCTCCTGTTATTGAAAGTTGGTTTAAAGTCCACTGCATCTACTGTATGTCTATCATGTTGGCTCAAATGGTACTAGATGTTTGATGTGTTAATTTGAACTATATACTGTATTTTGTGGCTCTGTCAAGAATTGCTTTCCTCACTCCTATTAGAAATGTCTTCCCATATTGGCCCTTATAATCTGAAGTGCACCAAGTTACTGATTGAAACATAGTGTAGATTTGGGGACAAGTGATATAAGTTTGTCATAAATTCCCCACAACTTCCTGGTGTGGGTATTCACGAGTGACTTTACTTACCCCTTGCTTCACTAATGCACCATTTGTTGTCAGCACTCGAGTGAAACGCAAACAAGGGCGAGCTAGGCCTTAGAGGGCGCGGTGCGAGGATTAGTTTTGAGGACGATTTGAAGCAAGGGGTAAGTATATCTACAATGTGAATTTGTTGATAACCACTTGCTTGAACTTTTCTTAGGTGATCCATAAGTGAGAAAATCATTTGTTTACACAAACTTTTATTTACAGTGTATATGATGCGTAAATATGTTTGCAAGCCACTTCTTGTTTAAACTCCCTAAAATCTTAATTTTGTCACATTTAGTGTTCTGAATTATCAGCTTTCATTATTCAGTTGCTAACAATATTTGCTTGAGAATTTCCATTAATAGCTGGAAAGCATGAGAACTGGGCAAAATGCGTGAGTCTCATGCTAAGTGCGTGAGTGGGTGAAAGCCCTAGTATTGATGAACTCCAAAAACAAACTGCAAGCCATGCTAAGATAAACATTGATTCTCTTGTGAAGTTCCTCTTTATAAGAAATAGAGCGATCTACACCTGTAGTTTAAGATGACATAGATCTGCACAAATTGTAACATTTTGGGGAAATTTTGAGAAAGACCTTACAGAATTATTGTCCAGTACAATTACACTTTTGTGTTTTAGCTTGATCAGTGTATTAAGTGATGTCACCCAAGGAAGGATAAGCTGTACGGTACTGTACTTGGAAGCAACCTAAAAGCATGGTGATTCAAAAGAAAAAGAAAGACAAGAAGAAGAAGAAGAAGAAAAAAAGAGGTGGCTTAGAGTTCAATGGGACTTGCTCCTTATGCAACGTGTGTGTGTACGACAATGTTCAGAACAAAAATTTTCATGAGTGATACAATGTACCATACAAACAAATAACCATTCAACCAACTTTTGTACACAAGTCCATTTGTACAATGTTACTTTGGAAAGCTTACTTGTACATTGCACACACAGGACAATGAATGCCTTGAGTAGTGTTTGTGTATTTCTATGGCTGGGTCATGGAACATTTCTTGTTACAAGTCTTGTATTGAGGTACTGTACTTCACTGATGTTACTGCACTTTGTGTGCCTCCGTTTTGACGGCCATTGAAGTCCATTGCCCAATAATTGTAACTAAGGCTGTGTGGTGTGTGCGTATAGGAAGTGCACCACCTGCGCATGATCAGGGATGGCCAGTGCAGCAATTTGAAATGCAATGACGTCACATGAAGAACCGCTTTTGGAGGACGTCAGTCAAATTTCTGCCCTGTTGGCCATTATTTTGATAATGATGCTTTCTGTAAATTTGTACCCAATCAAAGATTTACTTTACAGAGTGTACTGTATCCTGTGTCATGCAACTTGTCATGTTCAGTTAGGTTCCATTACCCCACTTTGGATCAGAACTACCGTATGACCAACATTATCCATGTATGGAGTAATGTTATGAGTATGACACACCCTCTGTTAAGTCTGCCTTTTAATGATCTTTTAACCGAGGACTAAACTTCTTGATACAAAGTCTTCATGGTGTTGCAGTTTATTCCAGGGATAGTCATGCTTTACGAGATTGATTTGAAGGATTCCCCTTATTTTCACATTTGCATACAGTATCTGAGAAATTTACCACACATAGTGCACTAAAGAGCAGATGTTTTTGAGGCTATTTTTAATTTGCGATATTATGGACTATTGGACTTTCCCTTTTTGCCATGTCAAGTGATTGTATAAACAATTATCTTTAATGAAGAGCTGGAAAGAAAAAACATGCTTTCCTGGGAAGCAAGTCAGATTTCCCAAAGTGTTTTAAATATTTCCACGTGCAGTATGTTATATTTCCCTCCAGTCACCAAAAAGATTTTCCCAGAATCATAGTTTTTTTCTAGTTCACCTACGGTAATCTGGGAGAGACCAATTAATAGTTTATTCCCAGCAACAGTGATGAACTGCTCATTGTACATTTATACATTTGGTAGACCTTCCTGCATATCAGACCATGAATTTAAGTACCATTAGTAAAGAAGGAAAAAAGAAACAAATAGTAAATTTGTTGTATTCAGAATTGCTTCCTTGTTATGATTAAGACCTGACAGAAACCAGGATTGCAGTCTAAATTTTTCGATCATTGTATGTGGCTACAGTTACTGTACTGTAAATTATTCCTAACATTGTTTGGTGGCTGTAATCTAATTCCCCTAAAGATATAAACTGATCGATCAATTAATCCTTTAGATACTGCCAGAGGTGGCTTTATGGCTAGCCCCCTAAAATTTGACAAATATGTTTTCTGTAAGCTACCATTCACCTTTATTTTTCCGGAAGAATACACCTTTGGAAACATGAGATCTCGCTAGTAAAGAATGTCTGGATGCCTTCAGTGAGGCCCCTAGAAGTGCCATTTCCTGCAATCTGGAGTGGAGTTTGGACAAAACATTTCTTGGTATGCTTTGTGTCAACGGATGGTGATGTGTTGCTTTGTATTGTACAACATGAATTAGCTCCCCCCTCAAAAAACAAAAGGGAGTGTTCCTAGAACAATTCCTCGATACTGCACTTGTCATTTTGAGTTCAGTATACCGTATTACAGACTACCTAAAGGATCCCAGAAATACCATCAGACAGTTCTACACGGTGTGTAGCATGACGTCCATAATTTCATAAATTTATAACGACATCACTCTTCGCTGTCAGGGAACTCAAAAAATTATGTTGTAAAGTTTATCAGGCTTATTAAAACAGAGTAAATAAGTTCCAGTGTTAAGTATCATCTTTAACTGCATGTGGCAGAAAACATGCTGGTAACATTATAATGTACATCCCACAATTTTCAAATAAAATTTAAAAATTTAATCACAAGTTCTGGAGAGTAACATGCCGTAATCATGGAAGTACAGTACGTTGTTGAGAGGTACAGGGGGTACTTGAGTGCAGTTTACCAATTGTACTACGTGTGAAAACAGAAACATCTGACTCGTCAGAATTTCAAGATTAAATTGTAGTAATTGTGTACTGAATGATGCTTGTGCAACTTGTTTACTTTATGCATTATTTCCAGTGCTGGTGGAAACGCAGACCTCCTGTGTCTTTTTTAAAGTCTCTGAGATAGGGCACCAACGGTGATGCAGTGCAATTAGACATTGAAAACGCTAAATCAACTGGCAGATTTAAGTGAAAATTTGACAAATTTTTGGAGGCATCATTTCAACTATTGAAGGAATGGAGCTGGTGTCATTGGCAAAGTGCCTCCTACCAGCATTCGTCTACCTGTACACTGTAGTAGCAGAACATACGTAGGAGTACTTATACTCGGGGGAACTTCAGACACAGTGCAGTTTGTAGTACAGGCTGCAAATTCATTGATGGGAACTTCACACAGCATCCATTAAATCACACATGATGTACAAAGTCGAAATTATTGTACAGTGAATCATACCGTAAGACCTACTGTACCAGGTTTTGACCAAGCCCACCTAGTGTTGTCAACTTTGTGCAACTGATCCTCTCATTATTGTTTCAATTAATGTGAATGCTCTCATTATTTCAAAGATGTAGATTTGAGTTGAACCTCGTCCGCCTCGGCGATAAAACAGTACAAGAATTGCTCGACCAGCTGTTCAACAGATCATGACTTTCTACACCACAAGGACTTTAACAGCCTAGGGAATGTCCCTCCCTGTGTTCTCTTCTCCCTCCTTGTACCTCCTTCCCTGTCTCAGACTCTATGTATCACCCCCCCTCCCCAACCAACTCTCTCGGCAGGGTCATGTGTGATACAACTACTGTACATAGCAACAGGATGGCAGATTGGTTCCAAAGTTTGAACCAAAGAAATCCTTGCAAAAAAGTGATTGTCAAAAATGTTCCCTAAATTAATCTCTGACTTAATTATAATTTGACAATTTCATACAGCAGCCGTATGTATACAATATTTGCAGTGTACATAGTAGTCAGCAGGGTATTCCTTCATATCTGCCTATCATTCAATTTGCTGGTAGTATTAAGTAACTAGATATGTGCTTTTGTCTGCACAAGATATTGCCAAGGGACTGTGATCTCTCTGCTCATGAAGCGCAAACCTCTGTGTACGCAGGGCGTTGGGTTGAGAGAGTTATATACATGTAAATTTCACATTCGCGTACCAACTTTATAGAGTTGTTTGTAGGACATGTGAGATATAGAGTTCGGAGGGGAAAAAAAAAATGAAAGAAGCAGGAAAAGTGTTCTGTGAAGGGTGTTCATCTGCTGACACTATGCAGATGAGCTTTACAACGAAGCTTAAATGAATCACACATTCTTTCTCTGAAGATTCAAATAAAGATTAGATCAGCTCTACTACGGAGTCTGATTACACAACGGAGATATCATTACAATCATTTGTGTCAGTAGTTTAGAAAGCTAGTTGTGTCAACCATCACCACCAGCATGGCGTAATCTGCATTTATTTGCCTTTCATAGACATATATAGATGGCTCTGCAGTGCCTTTTGCATGTGTACCGTATGGAGAAAATCTGCTCTGTTCTGTGTAAATAGTCCAAGTTTTATTCTTTTAACTGTTCATGCTTTGCAGCACACTTTGATTTCTTCTATAGTCAAGTTAAAGTAAGTTTCAATGAACAGTGTATGATATTATTACAGTACCATAGTATATATAGTTAAGTTGATAATTCAGACGCTGTCGAAATATATGAAAATGTAGCTAACTCTGGTGCAGTACAATCACATGTATCAAATTTAAAGCTCACATCAACAGACTTTCAAGATACTTTACAACAGTTTTTTTATTTCAGATAGGTCACACTCTAGATGCACAATACCAAAAGCTCTTGCTGCTTACTGTGAAAAGCGTGTTGTGTTGTTATCTGGGAAGATAGACAGTGCACATTGAACAAGTCTTGATACAGGCACTGTAGTTTAGTACAATGTGAATGAACTCACTCTAAAGCTACAGGAGGGGGGGTCCATTTTGTGGTTTCCTGTATTGAATAGAAAGTATTTGGCAGTATTTACGAGGTGAAAGGGACTGAGATACAAGTCTTAATTGCCAAGGGCTGAATCTGTTTGTAATAGAAGTAGGTGATATACTTAGTTGGGATTATTCTTCAAAGTTTTCAGGAGATTAAAACTTCTAACAACAACAACAACAGCAACAACCAGTGCTGGAAAAGATTTTTTTTATGACCTGAGAAGGGAGCCTACATTTGCAACAATTTATTATAATATTTCTGTACAAAAGAAGGTAAATTCCCTTCTCAAACACTAGATTTCCCTCCAAATACACAAACTTCCGTGGAATGAGTCTCTGCACCTTCTTAAGTTTTTCCAGACATGACAACAACTAGGAAAGTAAACTTGTATCAATCGTTACCTTCTGAGGTGACAGTGTTTCCTAATCGGTACAGTGCTTGCCAGTTGTCATACTGCACTGTTTGTTGTTGTTTGTTTATGAACATTCAAGAGTTAAAAAGGTGAGAACTTCCTTTCCTTTGTGATTACACAAAATTAACTACTTACAAAATAACGAACAATCTTGCTCCGTGTTCAGTTTGATATTGGAAAAGGCCTTTTGGATTGTCTGATATAGTGTTTGATACATGTCAAAACAGTCGATTACAACATTACTTGAAGTTTGCATACCATTTATCACTTAGAACTTACAGTGCAGATCTACGCCCTGAACAGTTTGGAAACATGCAGTACTGCTTCTTTGTGATGTATAGTATGATAACTTTCACAGAAAGTATAGAGGACAAAGCTGCAGACTAAAAGCAACTTATGTTAGAGATCCAAGTATATGAATTATAAAGATTCATTTGCTGCTACTTCCTAGTACAGGTAACATTTTACAGGGAATGTGTTTGATACAGCTTTAATGTAGCAAATGAGGGGGGAGGGGTATGATCTCAAGTCTGCACTGCTGTTACCGACGTACTTAATTTGCATATCAATGCAAAGGCGTTTATCAGCGTGTGTAATAATCTGCCAAAGTCAGTGAAATCACCACATTAAATTAGAAGAAATTCTGACCAACAGTTGCCACTTGATCTTAGTTTGAAAATCTTTAACTCTTCACTCATCAAAATTTATAAACCTTTTGTAGCTTGGTTTAAGAAAAACTACTGCCAAACCCTTCATGTCTCCAACATGTTTTGTATTTGATGCAGCACATTGCAAGTGTTTTAGTTATCTACAGTATTACAACTTTTGTTAGTTATTTACAGTACTGTACCAATGTCACCTTACTAACTTTGACAAGCAATCTGAAATGGTTTAGTTTGATTGTAATATCATGATGACCAATATGTAGTTGTAGCAAGAGTATAAACCTTTGCTGTGAACGCGTCTAGATTGGTTTTACACAGTACACTGCTCTGAAGTATTATTGATTAAACCATTGCTATATAGACTTGGAATATATGCAGTATTACACTTGTGATTAATTAAATAAATCAATCACTACAGCTCTGCAAAAGGGGTACCAACTACAGTAAATCTAACTTTAGGAGAGACGAAACCACCACTGAACAAACAATATAATGTCATTCTCAGTACAAGAAAGCTCATATATCAAATCTGTGGTCTGGTTCACACTTCAGTTGAACAATGGGAAGAAGGCATCACACCCTAGAGCGGAGGGGGGGAACATTCATTCACCATGATATATCAACGGTCTGCCTTCGCATTGCAATGCCGCACTGTAGCAAGCCATTGTCCATTTCCACCAGACCTGCACTGGCATTATAGTATGATAAAATAATTTTGTATCACTTGGAACTCCAATTGATACAATACAGATACATGTATGACAAGTACAGTAGGATAGAAGTAACTTTTGTCTGAAAGAATTATCGCCACTAGCAAATTCTGTTTAGTCATATTTGAACCTTGATATGACCATCAGAACATGGGTCATTTCAAGCCAAATTGTCTCGCGCCCTTTATTTAACACAGGACCCAACTTTGTCTGGAATTAGACCGGACAGCTCCTAGCGTGGTGTTCAAGGTGCGTCTCTTGTGATGAGACACATAAATGAGTTGTTCGTAAATAACCAAACCACTTGACTTTAGGGATTTATCGTCCTGTTCTTAGAACTCCATCCTGTCTCCCTTGGCTTGCTGTTATTCTTTGGAGCCTTTGTCCTGTTCTGTGTTCCTCTTGTGTCTGTTGTAAAATTAACATGTTACTCTGTATTACATGCATAAACTAACTTGTTGTCTTGCATCACTGCATTTAGCAAACTTTCACCTGGATGGTTAATATTTAGTGAAGTTAATTGCCATTGTGTTTGTCAGGTTGGAAAAAAAAAAAGTAGGAAAAAAAAGATAAAAACAAATGATAGAGGTCTAGAAGTTGTCAAGATTCCTATGCTCATTGGCTGTCACTCTGGTCATCTGTACCACTACTCATTCTTGCTACAAATTGTTGTTTTCAGTGTAGCTTGATGATGGTGATTATTATCGTTAGAAGTGCTGCTTAAACCCAGGTTACCAAAGTCAGTGTCTCTTAATTGGACACCACCCTTTTCAGCCAACCTACAGAAAGAGAAACTTTGACAATTTACGTAATAGTACGTGTGGGACCGTAAACTTTTCAAGATTCGTAATATTGCGTAAGTGGCTGCGAAAGGGTTGATACAATTAAGAGGTGCAGAAAAATGTTATGTAATATGTTGGCATTCACAGGATCATGCATACATTATGTCAACCTTTGAAATTACAATAGTCACTGTTCATATGGTTTTATTTGCCAGTATAATACAGTATGCCAACCTCATCTTATTCCTTAGTATGTAATTGAGATGCAGTATTTCTGTGTGAGACTAAATGTTATTTTGCCGTAGGATGGGGAGTTACCAGTTACACGGTAGTGGGACATGCGATGGCTGTGTGGAGACGGGTAAGTTTGTCACCTGTAAATTTTATATCTAAACCAGGTGAGTTTTTGGATTTTTAAGCCCAAAGTACAGAAATTGAGAAGCAAATTTTCTCTTGTGTTGTGCATCAAAACATACTTAAACAATTCACAGCATGATCCTGTTAAAAGTTCAAAGTGAAAAAGGAAAAATTCCATGGTATCCAAGTAGAATGATGGGCATAAGGTGGTGCAAGTCTGTCTGGTAATGGATTTGTGAACTAGTTACATGGGTAATTGACTCCTTTTTGGACAAGTTTAACATACTGTACAGTAAGTCTATAAACTGCTCAGATGTGAAAATGTATTTCAACTTACAAGAAATACTTTAGGTATGAAACACTGTCTCTTTTTATGTTTATTCACTAAACATGTCAATTTTGTCCTTAATGACTTTATATCAAACATTTCATGGTGGGAATTCTGTCTGCTGTATTATAGCCAGTAAATCACCTCAACAGTAACTCTTCTGGTCAAGTGTGAATGATTCTAGTTTCATTTCACATTCTCAATTGGATTCATTCAATTTTATATGTTTACCTCTGATGCTTTTGTTTTCACATTTTCTGTATGATTGTCAAAGTACATGTAATTAGATTGGCAGGAGTTGATGTATACAGGTATGTATTCATTTCCCATTGTTGCAGGTTTGTGGAAGTCATGACACTTGCAAATGGGAGTCTAATGAACCCTGTTTGTGTTACTTATAGTCATTTGCTTAACAAAGGGTTTTCAGGTAGCTTTTGTGTGGTACCCTGTCTGCAAAACTGTCACACTGATCATGAAGGATTTACCCATATGCATGTCAGCCCAACAAAATTAATGCATACTCTGAACACAAAGTGCTTCAGGTAGAAATGTGTCGATGACTGGGCACACAAAGTAGCCCACTTGCAAAAGATTACATGTACATGTGTGGGAACACACAGTCGCTGGATTGTGCCGGCTGAGAACTGAACATTACTGTAACTGCTGCTCTTCATTCCTCTCCCATCATAAGGTACATGTCAGCCCACCATTAAGAAATTTTAACACAAAGTGCAGCAGATCTGTAAAACATGAGTGCAAATTTGAAGGCCCACTGTAAATTGTTCACATATATGTACAGTAGGCTCTTTTCAGTTCAGAACACTATCGCCCTACTAGTAGTAACCTGTAAGTGTGAGGTAGTGTATTTTTTGCGTTAGGTACACCTGCCTGGGGATGGTTATATTTCTTGCACAAGATACACCTGCTAGATTCTTACAATTTTGGAGTTACGACTGTCCCACACACCATAGACATTATTGCCCTTTTCTGTCTTGTCCTATACACATTGTCACATTGTTTATACTCCAGAACCTTGTTTGATTGTATGTCATGTTTCCCCGTCAGCTTGTTGTTGAAACATATCACTTCTTATTACTAATTCTGTCAAGGATGTTTACTGAACAATTTAATTTCCAGTATCCTACGATTGTGGTACAACCGCAATCGGTTATCATCTACATACGTACCCGGTGTCAATGAGTAGTTGAGTATCGTCACATTTTAACAGCTCTGGTTTCCACACTGCTGCCATTACTTGCTTGTACTAAAATTGAAAACTTCCTGTTGTAAGTGGTGTAGTGTGCAGAATGTCTTGCCAGTAGCACAGGCAGGTTTTTCTTGTGCCATAGTTTCTCGGGTTCAGAGTGAATGGGTGACTGTCTCTTCGAGGCTGACTTTTCACGCTGGCTGTCTTCATCCCTAATGGCCATCCATCAGAACACACACACTACTCTTGTCTCAGGTTTCTTCCCTCCAGAGCTCCAGCAATTCAGTGAAACTCTTCTCCACAGATGTCATCTGTCAGGGAACAAAAAAGAGAGACAGAGAGAGAGACAGTGAGAGAGAGGNNTTTAAGTTTAAGGACATTCACAGTGCTCCTCAGTGTATAATATTGTTGGGTTTGGTGATTAAAATGCCTTGCTGGCAGTACCTACTGGTAAATAATCACTTAGTGCTCCCCGGACAGACCATTTACACACATACATGTGTGAACATGGAACCTAAGACCCTAGCCTACTAAGTACTGACAATGCACTGTATGCTATATCTATACATCCTCTGCAGAGCTGGATTCATGTAGAGCTTCAGCTGAATCAAATCTGATGACTTTGGAATTAAAATGCTCTGCTGGCATTGCTACTAAAAAAACAAATAAGTTAGTTCAGAATTTCCTTGTAACGTTAATGGTAACAGCTTGCACTTTTTGTTTTGCAATGTGGAATTTGGTCCTGATGTCATTGTTGGACCCAACACTCATAGAAGAAATTTTACTTTTTTGTCTGTTTTATTTGGCTGTATTGATCATTATTCATTGGAAGTTGTAAGTTACCATCAATTACTCCCTGGTGACCTTTTCTAGGTAGTCATTTTAATATGAGTACTGTAACAATTTCACAGGTTGTGGTGTATTGGTTGTGACTGGTAACATTGGTATATCTGTCTAGCCTTATTTCCTGCCCAGGAGTGTTTTGTTACATTCGCAGTTCTTCTCTGAACATAGGCTCTCCCCAGACAGACCATTGCAGACATACATGTGTGAACATGAAAAAGGTAACCTTGACCCCATACTACTGATAAAGTAGCATAAATACAGTATCTGTACATGGACTCGTGTTGAGTTACTGCTGGATCAATTCAGATATTCATAATTTTAAGTCAATGTGATTTAAATTCAATTCACGTGCAATTATATGACTATATTTCACTCCTGTGTTAGTACCCCATAAAACTTGCACGATCCCCTCTCTCATTTCTCTCTCCTGTGACTCTCTCTCCTGTGAGTTGTGCCCATTGGTAAATGTTCAACACTGCCTTTTAAAAGATGTGAAGACACTTCTGGACAGCTGAACCCTTTCTCATTTTCTTACTCTGGGTATGTGTCTGGTCGTGTAAGATGCACTGTCTGTGCACTTCTTTCCTCAATTGCCTGTCTCTAACGCTGCTGCGACTCCCGTCACTGTGTCAAAGTCGACTGGTACCTTTCACCTTTAGTCTCCAAGTCATAGACCATCCATTGTGTACAAGGATTTAAAGGAAAAAGACAGAACTGACAGCAATCATTACGAATGGATTCGTACAAAGCTATTACTGAGTGTTTGTGAATAGTTTTATGTTTAATATTCATGATAATAGAGCCAATGAAAGCTACTTTGATGGATTCATACAAAGCTATTATATTGAGTGTTTGTGAATAGTTTTATGTTGAATATTCATGATAATAGAGCCAATGAAAGCT
>VJOZ01060435.1:0-17741 GCA_009801055.1 Stichopus horrens
TGGTATCAGCAAACTTTGATAGGAAGGCAGCTAAATGATCTATAAATGATCTTGATTTTTACCACTGCCCTGCAATCTCCTTATCTGAGACTGGGTTTAAAGTTAAAGCATCTTCATGCAAGTAACCAAAGTGCCTAAGTTGGGCTCTTGTTGAGCCTCATTGTACAGTATCATAACTTCTGTAATAAGTTCTGCAATAACTTTTATCTCTTTTCCAGATTCTGTAGACTTTGTTCAAAGACTGAAGCTAGAAAAGACACTTGATGTCCACCAAGGATGTGTAAGTATAGTATTATCATAAAACTGCTGAAAACATACAAAAAAATTGTACTTAGTGTTCATTTAGACTGGATTAGGTAATCATCAGTGGCTCAGGACATTTGTTCGTTTTTGGATCACATCAGAACTGATAAGCATTCATTCATCAATCAATAAAACCACTGGTTTGGGATCCAATTAGAAAGCAATTGTTAACACACTCAAGGCATTTCTTTTATAAAACAGGCTTTCATGCATAGGTGTGTTTTGGTGCATGTGCAGTATTTTCAACATGTGTGCTTGTTAAGAAAGACTTCCAAATACTGTAGTTTTTGTTTTCGCTCTTTAATTTTCAATTAAATTCACTGTTTGCATGTATGTAGTGTCAGGGACCTTCAAAAGATTCTTAATATTGTATGTGACCTATCACATTAAAAATTATGTGATGCAGACTTCTCTAGGATAGATTGTGTTATTAATTGTTTGACTTTTTCTGCAGTCAGCAGGTTTTGATATCAGCAGGTACATTACTGTACTTGTTTAGTGTTTTCAGATTTTATTCAAATTTACTGTAATATGGTTAATGTTTTACTGTGTACAGCAGTATTCGACGAGGGTTTTTTTTCTTGTGAGAACATTTCCATCTTTCTGCAAAAGTGATGGCCCTCTAAAAGAGATCCCACTCTCGCGTGCTTTGTCTCTTAGGAAAGTTGACAATAGGCTGCTAGTTCAGATGGAGCAAGAAGCCAACTCTAAGCAGCATTATTTTTGCATCATTAGACTGCATTTCAGTTAAATTTCTGTTCCCCTTGACTCAAAACTCCAGCCGGGAAATTGCTTTTGTGTTTGTGTAACGTGCTTCACACGTGACTGGCCCCTCCTCCTTACAATGTATGGAGAGCAACATGTAGTAAATATGTTTCCACGGTGATAAATGCTGTAGTGTGTACAATACTGTAGTTCATATTAACTTTTTCTTTTTGTAGGTGAATTCAATTTCGTGGGATGAAACGGGGTCTGTCTTACTCTCCGGATCAGACGACAAGCATCTCTGCATCACCGACCCATTCTCAAGAAAAGTCTTGGCCAGGGCTGTGTCTGGACATAGATCAAACATATTCAGCGCTCAGTTTTTGCCTTTTACTCGTAACAACCAGGTTTGTTACTTACCGTACTACGTGGTGCATGTAGCAACATATTTTCTCCCTTAACATGGGAGGGGCTTGCAGAAGATAATTGATGCATCTGGGTTATCCTTTGTCTCTGCTCAGTGTCTTCATTTTGTAGCACATACAATCCTTTAGAGGTCTGCTTGAATAGTATTCCTAGTAAGTTGCTGACAATCAAAAATGAATGTAAGTAGTTTAAAATACTCTATACAGTTCAAGTTAGATCTGTCAAAGAGATGTACAGTTCTCCTTTCCTATTTATACAGACAATCGTGCAAATGCTGATTACTGCCTAATGTACAGTACAGTCTGTCTCCATAATCTATGAAAATTGGAGGAAGCACAAAACCATTATGTTTCGTCTACCCTTCACATCTGGATACAGTCTTCCTTCTTTTATACAAAGTTATCATGTATCCATAGCAACTCGCGGATGTTTGGTCTGCAGTTGTTTTGTCGCAGCTGGGATGATGGTCGTTCTTATTGATTTTGCTCTTTCAGATTGTCTCTTGTTCTGGAGATGGACAGATATCCTACACTATTATGGACAGGGAGGATACACATGGTAGCAATATGTTTCTGTGTCACTATGGTACTACATATGAGGTAGGTACCGTTGTATTGTACAGTACTGCCTCTGAGAGTTAGTGTAAATGACATATGATGACAGTAATGGAGAGGTTGATAATATATAATGCAATATGTTTCCATGTCACTATGGTGCTACATATGAGGTAGGCCAACCTGCAACCTTCTTTTATGAATAAGGAATTCTTGAATGGATTGGTAATAAAAATTCTTTGCCACTGTTGTAGTGTTAATATGCTTTTGTGCTATGGTACCGCTGGATATGAGAATAAATGATGTTACATGTATGTAGTCACACTTTACAGTATGACTTGAGGAATGCTACATTGCTACCCTTCTTTGTTGTTCTCAGGTTGCAACCGTCCCAGGAGACCCTCACACCTTCCTCTCCTGTGGAGAAGATGGATCGGTGAGATGGTTTGACTTGAGAACTAAAACCAGTTGTACAAAGGACAGGTGCAAAAGTGTAAGTTTTAAATCAGATCTCTCATGCTTAGTGAGGCTATTTGTCGAAAGTGATTTATATTATTTAACTTTATTTGTAATGTGTTTGGTATTGACTGAAGTATGGATGTCTAAACTGTGAATGGTCTTCAGTCAATTGAGAAATGATACCAAAACACTGGTTTGAGTTCCACCGACCAACAGAGACATAAATGAAAATCCTGCCGTAGTTCCAGATGTATCTCATCATCATAGCAGCATATCCATTACATATTCTGCATAGCAGTTTGTAGATGATGCCAATATGTGAATAGAAATGAAATCATGAAATCAATAGAATGAAATCACAGAGGCAATTTACAGGCGGCAAGTGGTAGTAGTTCTAACAGAAATTGTAAAGACTCAATCTGAAATGATTTACACCAGCCTGCTCTCCACTTCTGGTTCCTGTTTCTGAGTTAATTGTCAACCTGCTCTCCATCTCCTGTTCCCCCTTCTCTGAGTTACTGACACCCTGTTCATCATCTTCTGTTTTTCTGTTCCCTTCTTTGACTCATCGTCAACCCATAATTTGTTCGCCATCTCCCGTTCTCTGTAGATGGGCAACATGAGATGGGGAGTCATTCCTCTGAGTTACTGTCAACCTGCTCCCATCTCTTGCTGCTGTCTCCCTGTCAACACTGGTTGTTAATATTGACCTATTCATCAGTCTTGCTTTGCTGTTATTGTAAGATATATTTTTCTTTCATAATTTCAGGACATCTTGATTAATTGTCGTAGAGCAGTGACTACTTTAGCTGTCAATCCTATGCAACCGTACCATTTGGCAGTTGGCTGCTCTGACAGCTCTGTCAGGGTGTTTGACAGGAGAGTCCTCGGAACGAGAGCGCAAGGTATGTAACACTGAATAGCGTATTGTATACTGTAGCTTGCAGTACTTAGTTCAAGATTGTGAGGTACCTAACACTGAATAGTGTATTGTATAAAGTAGTTAGTGCAAGACTGCAAGGTACCTAACACTGAATAGCGTATTGTTTACTGTAGCTTACAATACTCAGTGCAAGACTGTGAGGTACTTAACACTGAATAGCATATTGTATAGCTTACAGTACTTAGTGCAAGACTGCAAGTTACCTAACACTGAATAACATATTGAAAACTTATAGTACTTCGTTCAAGACTGCAATGCACTTAACACTGAATAGCATATTGCATAGCTTACAGTACTTAGTGCAAGACTGTGAGGTACATTAAACTGAATAGCATATTGTATAGCTTACAGTGCTCAGCACAAGTTTTCGTAGCACAATGTTCGTGGTACAATACTGTGTAACTCAATGTATGCTTGACACACTTAAGCACAAGGTACTTCAACTCAAGGTACTCAATCCAATGTTGTTTGAAAGATGTACCTAACACGACATCGTGTTACAGATCATAGTTAATACAGTACATTAGAAGGCACTGATCATGACACAGTAAGTTACACGTGACAGCTCACATTAAATCATTAACTCACATACTGTCAGACATACCCTTCTCGTCATTACGTTAACTATGGCAAGTTAATAAGCGTCTTCTCTTCATATGTGAAGGTTGTCATGCTATGGACTAGTAGTGTATACTAGAATTGCTCGGAAGTTGTAACCTGCCTGAACACAAAGACCGATGGGGGGTGGTTACCAAGCAGCCAATCCATTATTGATGGATACATTGCTTCACTGGCAATCTGCTATGTGTGGCAGTCTGGTCATGATATGTGGAATGTTGAAGTACATTCTTCTTCGTTTATGGCGACTCTCTTGCAGTCATTTGACTATAAATGAAAAGGAACTTTGTTGCGTTTTCCAAAAATTCTTGACATCATCTGGTGATATTTCCTCTGTTGTTTATTTGAACTTTCAATTAAATTGAACATATGTGATTGAAATGTGTTGTTTGTGCAGGAAGTTGTTACTCAGGCAGAGGAATCCAAGCTATGTTCTGTCGTCTCTGTCCGCCCCACATGAAAAAGAAGTACAGTCGTCCGACCTCGCTGAATTACGATAGGGATGGTGAAGAGATACTGGTCAGTTACTCCACAGATTATATATACAGCTTCAATCTCAAAGATGAAGATGAAGACAAAAGTGCAATAGAAGAGGATGACGCCGTCCCTGAAGGCAGAAATAAAGAGGTGAGGCGGTTGGCCAGTGGATAACTTAGTTAACTAAATTGCAAAACTAAAGAGGTAAACGTAGTGATCGAAAGAGGTGGAAAACAAGCCGGGGGAAAAATGATCACCATTGCAAACAATTGTCTAACATATGATACATTTTAATAGCATACAAGAGATGAAATGGAACTTGGCAGTTCATCTCAAACTAAATGCCGGGAGTGGTTTTGAGGGGAGTGGGTCAAATCTGGCACCACTAAGAGATAATATCTTGCTCTATTTGAATTGGCGGTAGCCTATTTTCAACTTTTTTTTGGCTGAGCATGTCTTTTGTGGAAGGGGGAAGGGCGTTTTTAGGTGATGGTTGCTATTTCAGGGGGACAGTTATTTTCACTCTGTTAGACCACCCCCCTGAAACCACCTGCGGAGAAATCTGCATTTGCGTTTAATATGTAACTACTGAAATGTTTTGTTCAACATTTCAAGAGTGATGAATAAGTCTATCCATTTGTTTAGTTTTGAGACATTACTAACATGCTATGTTGTTTGTGTCTGCTTCATAGTAAAAAGTACTGCATGTAGTCAGTGAGTGAAACTGTTGTTTAACTTTAACATCAAAGCAGGTGCAGATATCACTGAGATTCAGGTAGATTGATAGACCATTGCAAACTAGATTTACTGGTTTAGTCATCCAGGGAGACTCAGAGAGAAACTTATTCAGGGTTACTTTAAGGAATTCTTTTCTTTTTCAACTTTAAAATACCCTAGGGAGATGCAGTCAATCCAGTGAAGAGACTGCGACTCAGAGGAGATTGGTCAGATACCGGTCCCAAGGCGAGACCTCGAAGTGAAAGGTCTGGAGGTAAGACTGAAATCTTTTCTTACATCATTACAGCTGAATGAATTATTTAAAGGTTGATCTAAAATTTCAATCAATGGATTTGTTTTTCATGAAACATAATCTGTTGTTTCAAAATTGATCAAGTCTTGTGCAATATTCTGTGGAACTCCTTTGCATATTAATGGCTGCATTTGATCCAAAGTAGATGCCTGAACCGTCTGATGGTGTATGGAGGACAGTAAATTCTGTTGCAAAATGCCTGCTACATTAAAAATGTTTATTTACAAAAAAAGTACTTTCACCATCAACTGTGTATCTTTATCTGTGAACACACATTTTGTCAGCGGCTGTGAATACCTGAGTAAAAGTCCTTTAGCCTGACTCTGGGTATTCTTTTTGTCACAGAGGAAGAACCTCCTCCGAGAATATCCATAGTCCAGAGAATGTCAGAGATGTTGTCTCGTTGGCTAGAGGACACCACCCCACAGCACGCTCGCAGATCGAGGGAAGACCTCCGTCGAAGGTCTGTCCCAGATAGGTCAGAGAGTCAACAGGAAGGGAGCAGTCAGCAGCCACAAAGCGAGGAAGCGACAGGGACATCCTCTCTGAGCCAGGAAGCAGGTGACGAGGAAGAGAGGTTAAGAGGAGGTGATACTCCAGCAGACCAGAGTCCTATCGGTGCTACCAGCTGTCCATCTGCTAGGTTAGTAATGAGAATAAGTCAAGATTTATGAGTAATACTGAACAGGAATATGTTAAAGTCAGCTATAGAAATCACTAATCTGATGTTTCACGCACCATGTTCCTTGTGTTTTTCTTTCAAATGAAGTACAGTAATTCATTTTATATATGTTGCAAATAAAAATTGGCTGAACAATAGAGAATCTGACCAAACAAGTATGTTGTTCAATGGAAAATACCACTCAGGTCAATTTTGAATTTTCCAGGGGAGAAGGAGGACAGTTTTTATGAAAAGTATCGGGAGCCATTCCATGTAGCCTTCCTCCAAAGTGAACTTGCATTGTACAGCGAAACTGGCTTGCAGGCAAAAGTTTAGATCAAAAAGTCTCTCAACCAACAGAAAAAAAAAAAAAATTAAATTGAAGTGTTCCTTGAAAACATACTCTAGACGGCTAGACCATCCATAAAATCTTTACAAAATGATATAGTCAGTAATGATCATAAAAACAACATCCACATAAACAACACCCACATGCTCCTCAACACTACTGAAATAGTTATGCACTTTACAATACACGTGTTTGAGACAGTCTTATGAATAATTTTTTGACCACTGCTTGCTGATGTAAAAGTTTGCACAGTGGTTTTCTTCGGTCTTGTCGCTGTGCAGTTTTTACATCATAGACTTGGTCGGTCTATTTAGAACTTAGCCTTTTCGAGTGATCAGTACCTATATTCTAAGACTGTCAGTTGATTAAACTTTGTTGACATATTGTTTGGTATTACTATGGATGTTATAAAAAAAAAACTATTGTTCAAGAAAAAACTTATGAAAAAAAAATTTTTGTGAAAATTTTGACTTTAGATTGTATTATCTCTCAATTGAAAGTCTCATTTGGCAAAAGCTTTAGTCGATAACTCTGCCTACTCATAAACTTTGCTGGATGCAGAGAGATGTTTGAAACTTTTGGAGGAAGGTTGATCAACAGAGTTTTGTAAAATATCAGTCAGATCCAGGTACAGGTTTATTGGTAAGAGACCGGACTGGTGGAATTGAGGAAGAGGAGATGGACAGGTTGATATTTAGGAGTCACCTTAGCTGGTGTAAGGGAGAAAGGGGAGTGTTGGATAGAGAAGTTGAATTATCCCTTCATTACACAAGGACCTCTCAGATTGCTATAAAGTATAGTTTTGTAGTTGATGTAAATAGTACCCAATCAATCAAAATTGCTGTTCAGTTCCACAGAAGCAGCTAAAGCAGATGATGACAAGAAACAACAAAATACTCAATCTGAATATGCACAATCTGCTGCAACTGGTGAATATTTACAGACTGGTGCCGACGGTGACCGTGCACAAACTGCCAGTGTCAGTCAGTCACAGGGTGATGGACTTAAATCCTCCCATGCAAAAAAGAAAGAGGATGGAGCAGCCTCTGAGACTGCCGCAGAATTTAAAGAAAAGAAGAGAAAAAAGAGCGAAGATGAAGTACCTGACAGAAAAGGCTCCAAAGATTCGAGAGGTCAAGAGGATTCATTTAGTCATGTGAATGAGACAAAGAAATGTAGAAAATTGTCAAGAGACAGAGAGAGATCTGGAGAGATGGAACATTTTCAAGAGGAAAGTCCTTCACAAATGTCCAGATCACCAGTCCGGAAGTCATCATCCGAGACGGGGGAATCGTCGAGAGAGGTGAAGTCATCTAGAGGAAGGAAGTCACCCCAGGAGGAGAGGTCGGAGCCACTCGGAGAGAGATGGTCGACAAGCACCGTGAAAACATCCGCAGAAAATGCAGCTCCCAGAGAGGAAGAGAAAGATGAAGAAGGGGAAGTAAGAGCAAGGGATGTGGAGATGAAGACAGAGGATAAGGAGGAGGCGACTGATGAAAATGACAAAGGAAAAACCAACAGCAAAGGAAGAGAAGAAAGAGATGACACACCTCTGGCTCTGAAAGAAAGACAGGAAGATTGGAACCCAAAGGTAAAACAACAAAAATAGTGATTATCTCTTGGTATTAAAGATAAATCAAAGGTTGCAGCATTTCAACTTCTTTCATTAAGATACAATTTGTCTCTGGGATAAAGACAGAAAGATTGGAGCTCAAAGGTAAACAAAAAAGAAATAGTGATTAACTCTTGGTGGCATTCCTACTTCTTTCATTAAGATACGATTTGACTCTGGAATAAAGACAGAAAGATTGGAATCTAAAGATAAAACAAAAAAATGTTGTGATTAACTCTTGGTAGTAAAGATAAATCAACGGTTGTAGCATTTCTACTTCTTTCAGTAAGATAAAAGTAATAAAGAATATTGGAAAATTCCTGTCTTCATGGAATAAAGACAGGAAGATTGGAACCTAAAGGTAAATTAAAAAACTAAAAAGATCACACCCTGGTATAGAAATAGATGTATAGAGAGGTCTGCAGTGATTCTGCTCTGTATCAGTAAGATACAGTTTATCACTCCAAGTTTAGAGATGTAAAGAGGATGGACATTCTCTCCTACCTGTGAGCAATTAAGTTGACAGAAAAAACTTGGCAAATTCTGAAGTTCGAAGTGTAGAGCAAAATTTTCTGGATTATACCTATTATGTGTGACATCTTAGATGTATGTATTAATATCATATTTGTATAGATGTCATATTTGCAAGAACTTTTAATAAATTCCTACAATAGATGTTAGAGCAACTCCAAGTGGCACTGTCCGGTTACGGGTAACCAAGATTCAACTAAGGTGCACATCTCCATGGTGTACTAGTTCTTTTACATTTTCAGGATGTAACAATTGTCTCTTTTAGTGTTTGTTTCTTTTGCCTGAATTTTAATAGTGATATGGTCCTGTGGCTATCTAGCAGTTCCGTGATATACCTTACCAGTCTCCACTTTTAATCATGGTCATTGCATGTAGCAAGTTGAGGGTATATCTCAGTGGCCTCTGCTTTTAATCTGATGTAGTTCATCCAGCAGTTCGTTTGATGATATATATATCTTAAAATGGTCACTTTCCTTGATTCCCTATTCCAAGGATCGAACAACCAAGCAGTTTGCAGATCCGTCCACCAGAAGACGCAAAGTCAGCGTCAGCGGTATTCCAGGACGAGAACCGGAGATCCCCGCGCCGGAAGCTCAACAACCAGAGACGCAAGCACCTGTGAGTGTACCCACGTGCTCTCGGTAAATATCATCTGTTCAATTCATTTAAATGTCTCGTCATTTTTCACCAGTCTTTTACTTCTTCAGTGTTGCATCAAATGACTTCAGAAGTCCCACAATATCAGTGTAGGTTTATTGCACTCGACCAATGGGAAAACACTTTTACTGGATTTGTGCAGAGTCATGCCTACTTTGCACAAGACCATGGTACCAATAAGTTAAATTTTTTTTTTTGTAGCAAACATGGATTATTCTCGTGATGTGTGTGTTTGATGTGGGTGGTAGTTTTGTAGCTTTTGGTTGACATATTTCCTCAAGGATTAATTTGCTGAAACATTTGTCGATTACTGATAAACTCATATGGTGAGTGTGTTTTGTTGCTTCATTCTACATGCAATTTTTTTTTTAATTTGGCAAATACTAGCATGAATTTTGAGAAGTCCATTGCAAGTGCAAGAAAGTGTCATATATTGCAGTGTAGGACAACCATAGCTAAAGGTGCCCTTGATGCATATCCTACCAGCAATGAGTAAGATTAGGGTATGAGCTGTAGGAAATTCTGCACAGCATCTTTGACAAAACTGATACTAAATGTGAGTTTTTGTGGGTACTTTTAAGAGAAATGCTTTTGACTTATAAGTCTGATGAAATAAGAAAGTCTGTTCTTATTTTACTTTCTTTCAGACAAGGCCAGTCGTCTTCATCGACAAGAAGATCACAGACAAACGCTGAGGAGTCAGTTTCAGATATTAGGTCACGGTTTGAATCTGGAAACGTGAGGCCCGCCTCTCGCCCCCGTCCCAGGAGAGTCAGTCCATCAAGGAGGACACCTCATTTCAGGAGAGAAGTCTTAGTGTAAGAGTTCAGTTGTTTTAATTATTCTTTAGTGTTGATGAAGGGGAGTCTGAATGGGTAATGAGAAAAATTTAAGTACCTGGACATCATGCTCCCAGTCTTAAAGAGATGCAGAATGCACAGAGTTCATGCAGGGTCTTTAAATCTTTGCAAATATTTTAATATAAAATTCTGTCATTTTCAAAGTGCTTACATTCTGTTCTTTTGCTCAAAATGTGCTCGAATCAGTGATTTGATGCATAACTGCACATTTATACTTACTTTAATATTAGCTGCAACAAATGTGTTCGCAGGGATCTGTGTCCCTCCCTGTTGACCTTAAGTGTGCATAAGAATTTCAAAGCTTTTCTCGTGGTGCTTTAGTACTAGTTTGATGACCTTGACAAACAGAAGTTTTACCTTGACACGTGCTTGATGTTTATCTTCAGGAAAAGTGTATGAACCCTGAAGGTAGCTATTTTGTGATGCTGTTTGTTCCAATTGCATACCTAATATATTCCTGCATTTATTACTATGCAGCCTGATTGGTTTTCTTCAGTGAACGATGGATAGATATCATAGATACTGATAGTGAATAAAAAGTCTTTGCACTGGGTCGCAACTGAAGATCTGGGTACCAGCAGCCCATAGTGTGTCAGATACCGTGTTAACCCCAAATACAAATTCCATTAGGCCACCAGTCGGTTTATGAAATCATAACAAACATTTTGTTTTGCAAGGTATTCCGTCTTTTATAAACAACTCTGCTGATCATACACTGGGGCACGACAATGAAATGTTTCTGGGTAATTTTGTTTTGTGGAACCTGAGACAAAACAAAATAGAAAAAAGACCAAGTTGTGAGGAAAAAATAAAATTTTTTAACATTTGTTGTCACATGTAAACTGTATGTTAGTGAAACTTTGGACCAGGGTAGCAATTTCAGAACCGGGTCATGACATCGTCACTTTCATAACCGGGTTACCAGGTGCGGACAGTACCAACTGTGAGCGTGACAATCCACCTGGTTTTTGGAGTTTCTGTTCTATTGTTTCTGTTTTTAAGTTTCAACAGTGATGCAGATGAGATACATACCAATGACTCTGGTAGTGATTTTGATGCTAGTAGTTTTCTTAATAATTGGTTTACTGTGAATTTGTTAAAGTTGTATTTGTTTATCAATGATTCAGATCAGAAGTATGTCATTAATACTGATATAGTAGTGAATTGAAAGGAGATAATGATGATAACATTAGGTTTGATGTTGCTGTATTACTGTTATTACTTCTCACCAGCAATGAAGATGTGGCCGACGTCGTCGTAATTTGATACCATTTGATACAATTTCCTTTTAGGAGTTGTCGACTCAGTAGTCACCCGATGTAAAGTCGTTTTAGATCTGTTAGCTTCCGACACAAAAAACAAAACAATTCCGATGAGATGGATAGTAGGAATACTAATTGTGAATATCATAGTGATCATCTTTCTTTTCTAGGATTTTACATTCTCTTTGTTTTGTTTTTCTAGTAATGCGGATGAGATGGATATCAGTGATACAGACAGTGACTTTGACAGTGATGATGAACTTGTTTTGAGGAGACCAAGGAGGTCATCTTCATCGACTGATGAGAGGTTAGTAACCTCTTAAATTGTTTATGACCCCCAGAGAAAGATTCACACCCAGTAACCTTTGACCTCCTGTACATCTTAGTAATATGGAATCTATTCTGCAAGTATGTACAGCGCACATTGCAGTGCCCATTTTCACTCATCACCCTATGAGAACAAAAAAAAAAGCCTTGTATCTTGACCCTTATAAAGCTTCCAAGTTCACTGCAGAGTTTAATCCAAAACCTTGTAAACAGGTTGCTAAAGAGTATTTGCCCTTGTTTTGAAATATTGTGACCAATCTAGCATATCTGGCAGTTAAGGATGTGCATGATGCTAGTTTTAGTTGTGGTTTTTCTATTTTTTGGGTTATGACAAGGAATCAGAAGTAGAGAGTTACCATAATTGCCATCCTCCTCATCATCATCAACATCATCATTATCATCATCATCAACATCACCATTATCTTCATCGTCATCAACATCACTGTCAACATCATCAACATCATCATGCTTATTTTCCACATCATTGTCAACATCATCATCAAAAGTGCATTGAAAGCATGGGCCCAGTGAATTAGTCATCTTTTCACATAAATTAGATCTCTCCGTTCTTTTATCTCGCTGGATGTAACGAAACATTTCCCAAAATCTTTGACATGATAAATCGTCCTATTTCAGGTGACATCACACCAGAACTGTGCTTAGTATATAGAATTTGACCTTCAAACTTAACCAATGTAAACACTTGTACATAACACAGTGGGATTTCTTTTCTTCTTTTTTTTGCCTTTTGAAGGTTATCAGCAACTATAGCCTAAAATTATGAATGTTTCAAAACGGATTTGTTCTTTAACCAGTGGACTGTGTATAATGTGCAGTATGTATCTGTCCTGTGGTAACTGCAAGCTGCTGCATAAGGCAGATATACATACGTCCTGCAATATATTGACAAAATATGTCACATAACCCCCAGCCAAACAACAATGCACCTTTGAATGATTGTTCACTTTGCACAACGAGTGTTCTAGCCCTATTGTCTGGTTGCTATTTGCCATAGGATGGATGCATTTGCCTCTAAATTATACATTGATCATAAGAAAGTAGAACTGAGAAGTGTTCCGAAGATGACTGCATTGGTTAATCTTCTCATTGCAAGGACTACGAGGGTGTATTTTCTCACTGATTTCAACAATGCAATGGCCACCTCCATTAGAAAAAAAGCAGGATTCTCGACCAGAGAATCTTTGCAGGGTTTATCTGAATAGAATTTCAAATCAAATAGTGACTCAGAAAATGACGAAGGGAAAGGCTTTTCAGAGGGGTTTATGATTTACAAGAAACCCTACAAATAGGTAAAGACACTGTCTGTGGTATGTAGTTACTTGAAAAAAGCAGAAAAGACTGTGATAACATTTTTGGTGATAAATAATTACCATGTATTTTTTTTTCCAGTGTTAAATTGAAATTTACAAATAAATGACATTTTTGCAAAAGTTAGTTCTGCAGTTGTACATTAGTTGTGATATTATAATTCTTCCTCTGATCATGATTCATGAAAGAACAAATCAGCTTCAGTTACAGTCACTGCTCCTTTCTTACCTGTCATTTTGTATTTCTGGTTCTCACTGCAGGGATCCTGAAACTGCTGTAGCTGAAAGTGTGGCAGCATCCAAGACTTCAAGATTGAAGGAGTTCTTTAAGAACCACAGGCTGAGGAAAGAGAGAGAGGAAGAGGAAATGATGAGGAACGTGAAATCCCCAAAGATTAAAATGGTTTTTAAGGGCCACCGTAACTCCAGAACCATGGTGAGTTGCAAAGGGCTTGTGACATCACAGTGAAATAGTAAAGCACCCTCCTGGGGGGCAAGCCACACGGTTTAACACATATTTGTTGCATCTCTGCCATTTGATCTCTCATCAAGCACATGTTACATTACCAATTGATAATATGTGAAATCTATTTATAGAAGTGCATGCCACATCTCCAATTGGTAGTACATGTGATGTATCTACTACATTTTACTTCTTCAGTTGATAAAACATGCAATGTATCTAATACATTTTACATCTCCAATTGATAATACATGTGATGTATCTACTACATTTTACATCTCCAATTGATAATACTTGTGATGTATCTAGTGCATTTTACATCTTCAATTGATAGTACATGTGATGTATCTAGTACATTTTACATCACCAATTGATAAGTACATGTGATGTATCTAGTACATTTTACATCTTCAATTGATAGTACATGTGATGTATCTAGTACATTTTACATCACCAGTTTATAACATGTGTGATCTGTTGGATATTACCTCACCAATTGATAATTCCATCCACAGATAAAGGAAGCTACATTTTGGGGCAATAATCATGTGCTTAGCGGCTCAGACTGTGGTCACGTCTTCATCTGGGACAGACACACGGGGAAACTTGTGATGCTTCTAGAGGGAGACAGACATGTCGTCAATTGTATTCAACCCCATCCAACTGACCCCAGTAAGTTTAGACAAAAAGTGGTTCGCATGAGGGTTGCAGAGGTCATGAGTATAAATTTTCATGTGTTGACCCACCAAACTTGCTTGCTTGTTCATTAAATTAATGCTTTTGATGCAAGATTGCATGCACACAAGGCGAGTCTAACTTCAGGTAGGAGACAGTGAAATCTTTCTTTGTCTCAAATATACTAAAACTTGGAGTAATGGTGTAAGCTACTGCATTGCTGGGTCCTGTAGTTTATGGTATGTAATTATCTGTATAAAGGTAAGGTATATATGTATGAAGAATGTGTGTCCAGTCTGTAGTTGCTATGCGCAAGCAATTAGGTGTATACAATTTTTATGTTTTTAATTTTCTGGTTTATGTATTTAAATAGTCCTGCTGTGTGCTGATTATCCTCATAAAATTAAGTTCTTCTTTGATGATATTTTGTCTGGTAACCTTCTTATTCTGTACCATTTTCATTGTCTTTGAAGTATCTGTATGGTTTTCACTTTACTACAAAATTTTAAATCGCCCCTCTTTCAGTCTTGGCCACCAGTGGTATTGACTACGACATCAAGATATGGAGCCCACTTGCAGATAAGCCACAGCTTCCGTCTGATGCAGAAGAGGTCATCAGGATAAATGAACTCATGCTGGAGGAGACGAGAGATACAATAACCATCCCTCCATCATTCATGTTGAGAATGCTTGCCTCCTTGAACCACCTCAGAACAGGTGAGATGAAAATATTTGTGGGTCATGTCATGTAGGGTTGCATGTGATAATAACTTCAGTGTCTCAGAATAATTTTATTAGCATGAAAACGAAACAAAAACACACTTTTCTGGAAAATCATCTGGGAACAAAAGAACAGCAGGGTCATTAATTTCAGTTTATCAATGACAAAAATTATGATTACATCCCTTAATGTGACTACTTTTGTGTGTGGTTTAAGCCATCATTATCATGCTTTCACATTAGCTGATGATTTTGTGAGGTTGTCACTCATTGTTTTTATACTGTCACATAGGTAAATGATGATTTTCTGAGGTTGTTCCTCATTGTTCTAATACTACCACATAGGATAATGATGATTATCTGATGCTGCCGTTCATTGTTTTAATACAATCCCTTAGGTTAATGATGGCTACTGACATTGTCTCTTATCAATACGTCAATATCAATATGTCAATGTCAGGGACAACTATTTGGGGTTACCATCCCTTTGTTTTCCTATTTTTAACCGAGGTGGAATGTAATATCATCTAAATTCAATCTATCCTAGAACTATTGTTATTCATTGTAGTGATAGTTGATGCTATCATCATCCAGTTCCAATCTATCATCAATTCTAGAGCCTTCGTCATTCTCTGTGTCACAAAATGTGATGGTATCATTATCTAACTCTAATGTATCCAGACTGTAGAACCACTTTTGCTCTCTTTGTTATTCTAGAGCCATTGTATTCCTCTTTGTAAGAAATGTCGATGATATCATTATCCATTTTCAAATCTGTTCTAGATTCTAGAGCCACGGGGGAAGCTCCTGAGAGTGACAGCTCAGAGGGGTGAACCAAAAACGATGGCAGCAAATTCCAGTGAAGTGTCACAGCTTGCGTTCCTACCGCTGTAACAATGAAGCCAGCCCACCCGATATTTGTAAAATTTTAAAAGCTGTCTGCTAGTGTGAAACACATTGATAATGTATTTATGTCTTTCTTTTTGCCTGCTTATGAAACTGTACATCACATCCTTAAATACTTAATAAAAAGCCAAAAGATTGATTTTCTTTGCCTCATTTGATTTGCAACACATTTAAAGGATCATAACTGCAGTGGTTGTGATGTGATGGATTTTCTATGGTATGTTTTTTGTATTAAAAAAAAAAAACAGTTTGATATGAAAGTTAATATTTTAATTATTATAGCTATACTGTACCGCAATGCCCATTGTTTACTGTGGTAACTATGAAATACCCCAAATATAGAAGTAGCTATCTTTTGGAACTAGCACACTTAAGCAACTAAGTATTCTTTCTTATGTAAAATATGGGTTAGGGGTTGGAAAACCAGCAGAGAAGTTAGTTTAGAAAGAGATATAACATATATTGAAGCGGTTGTCACTGTTTGTGGTAACTAGTAAAGGCACAAATTGCCTGCTCTCAAATTTACCAGTTAATGATATTTTAATCTCCAGAGGAGCAGGTGACCATATATGTATCCATTAAAAATGCTATCTTTGTTGAAATGGCCATTAAATATACTTTTCTGCTGCCTTTGCGTGTATTTGGGAGTTTTCTGTGATATTTTCTTATTAAAATGAAAACTTGTTGGGTTCGGTCGCGTTTGAAGTTCTTTGGAGAAAATGACCTGCTGAACGCCAATGAGACTGAGCCACGTAGAAGGTGGTGAACTCATTAAATTGTTTGCCGTGATAAAGACGATGTCATCAGACTAACCAGCTTTATGCTATCAGCATGTCCAATCTTAACAAAGGCTTTTTCTCACTAGTATGATATACAAGACTTTCACGTTCTCCATATTTTGTGCTGTGAAATATCTTCCATGCCAGTAAACATTTTTGATGCAGATTTAGAACCCACACTTTAGACTGTCAGACCTGTCATACATTCTGAAAATTGTGTGAGATCGTACACAGTTAAGAGTCAGAATTATTAAAATGGTTTGCTTTGAAATGAGATTACAAATGTATCTTAGTTGCCCTCCAATTTGGTTTTTAATCGATGTGNNCGATGTGAGTCCCTCAGATTATCAAACTGCAAATATCTCTCTTTGGTGATTGCTTTGTCCTCCCTGTTGATCTTTTTTTTTTCCATTTTCTTCTAATTAAGTGCTATATCAAGATAATTTATGTATTATTAAAAACCTTGTGGACAGGAAGCCAGTTTTTGACATGATCGGGATCACGATTACTTATCATTAAGATGGATTATGTTTTTCTTTTCCTTATTACTCTCATGTTTCTAAAAGTTTTGTGCAATAAATTTAATCATTGCCCTTATTCACTGCTTCAAAAGTAGTTGATATCTCACAGGCAAGTGGAAACTAGCCGTCTTCTAATTTATTTATTTTGTCTTCATCAGTTTTGAGAATAGGCACTGTCAACCTTTGCAGGTGGAGTGAACAGGGTAAGGAGATGGTGGAGGGGGGATAAAGGGAGAACTGGGATGGACACATTGTTTAGCCAATGATAATATCAGTAAAACACCCTCAGAAATATAAGGGGAGGGGAAAGTATTGAAAGGCAAGGCAGACAAAAACTAATTATCGTTGCTGCTTCCACAAAAAAGATCAGATCACCACTGTTTGGTGAATAAGTAAAAACAACTGAGGAGAGTGTCCTATTGTCGGTACTATCATAACTGGCTTTTAACTGCCTCAACCAGGTGAATTAACTTTATTACAAGAATGATAAATGCAAAGCCGGAACATTCATATTCAGTAGCTGAATGTACTAAATCATGATGTTATGGTTCTGCTAAAGTATTCAACAGACCCTC
>VJOZ01060511.1:0-15318 GCA_009801055.1 Stichopus horrens
ATCACACTTGCATTGATGTATGAGTAATTTAGGAAGAAATTGCCACATCCATTGAAAACTGCATTAATCCACTTGATTCAAAGAAAGGGTGCACCGAAATGATTTTAAGTCATTACTCATAATTATTCGTAATAAACTGTTCAAAAAGCTTTACATACAAGTGTTCCCCTTCAAAGAGTAGTCGTGCCAAAAGAAAAGAAAACNNTCATTATTTTTGTACCCCATAGGGAGATTTACAAATTGAGTTAATGTATAATGTTGGCATTGCACCTATAGTTTTGGCAAGAGAAATGAGTCATATGATGTTCCTTGTGATGTATACCATTCCAGGAGATAAAACATTTGTCAATATTTTTTCCATTTCCAACCTTGAAAAGTTCTTTGGGACAAAATATTTTTGACATTGTCGTAGCCATTCCAACCCATAACACTGTACACCTTTAGAATGTTGAACAGGTGCCAGATATTCATATTTTCCCTATTGCTTATCTGTCTACAGTATTTATTGGCAAGGTGTAACTCAGAGTCTGTTCTTCTTAGCCTCAATTATCAACCTACCTGCACTTTCAATTTTATCAATATTCTGTTTGTAGCCCACTGTAACACCTTCAGCTAATGGTAGGTCACCACACTGCTTAGAATTTCCTGATGTATCTCTGCCACATTACAGGAGTTAAAACCTGGAATAATTTTTAAGGCAAACTGCAGTTTGGTCTCATGTGTTTAGACCAAAATTATCACATGTAATGTCGTGAGTCCTTGAAGTTAGCAAAATGTCTCCGTTGTGACATGAATAATGTGAGAAGATGAGAGAATAATGTAGGATATTGCCTGTTACCAGTATCTTGTGTCAGTTTCTTGATGTAGATAATGGTGTTGTATTCCCTGTAAGTTTTGTGATATAGCCAGTGGTGCTATTGTCCCTGTCACTTCCTTGATATAGCCAATAGTACTGTTGGCGCTGTCAGTTTGTTGATATAGCGAATGATGTTGCTTTCCCCGTCAGTGTTGTGATATAGCCAGTGGTGCTATTGTCCCTGTCACTTCCTCAATATAGTCAATAGTACTGTTGGCTCTGTCAGTTTCTTGATATAGTCAATGATGTTGTTTTCCCTGATAGTTCCTTGATGTAGTCAATGGTTACTGTTGGCCCTGTTAGTTTCATGGACACAGTGTGCCTTCAAGTTCGTTCCTTTCTTTTTCTGTACTTGAACTTTAATCTTGGACAAGATTTTTAGGACAATTTGCCATAATTTGTGATTATAATCCTAAATCTTAGTTTAGACGATAACTTTCAAGCCTGTGCCTCTTTCTTTGAGTCTGTCCATGGCCCTGTACAGAATAAACTTGCTGTCACTGACAGCAAATTTAGCTGGCGGTGTGATCTTTGGGAGAGGGCCGGGGGGAGTGTGAGGTATGGCTTACTTGCTCTCCTTCTCACTTTTCTCACTTCTTAAAAAAATGTTCATTTTGATGAAATCATAACCTTTGTAATCAATATTGTGTGTGTGCGTACATATGCGTGTTTGAGATGCCTTGCTTGTAAACATGATATCTCAAGAGGGGAAACCTGAACAAATTGTACTTGGTATGTCAGTGTAACAAGAACAGAGTACAAGAACAGTATTGGTTTTGTTAGGGATCAAAGGTCATTTAGGGTCCACAGCCTGGATTAAATTGTGAAACTTTGTAAACATGTTATCTCAAGAACGGAAGCTCGGACATATGTCATATCTGGTGTGTAGTGTACCACATTGA
Organism: Stichopus horrens; assembly: GCA_009801055.1. Taxonomy (NCBI): domain Eukaryota; kingdom Metazoa; phylum Echinodermata; class Holothuroidea; order Aspidochirotida; family Stichopodidae; genus Stichopus; species Stichopus horrens. The sequence goes on from VJOZ01060511.1 coordinate 1,759, forward strand.
GTACAAGAACCCTATTGTCTTTGGGAAGGTTCAAAGGTAATTTAACCATATCAGCGTCATCGTATCCCTGAAACTATACAGTGTTTTTTGCATCGTTCATTTGTTTAAAAAAAGTGAAACATTCTATTGTGGTAAATTTAAGTAAACCTCATGAACTGCCCAGTTTAGCGTAGGAAAGGGTCTCAAATAATTTATCCGTTCACAAAATCCCTGCCTCCATAAAAGAAATAGGAAAAGTGTTTGGACAGTCCAAATTAAGGCATTAGTTGGGAAGATGGACCCCAACTGGAGCTTTGTCCCTTGACTCCGCCCGGGGCGCTTATCCTGAGCCCTGAACCTCAGACTTGATTTCTTATGTTTCATGCTCAGACTTGCCATTTTCATGGCAATCAACACTTCCTACCCCATAATATACCTCCCCTTCCTCAGTCCTCCTTTGGTCATGCTGCTGCTGTTGTCAGCTTTCATCAGAGTCATGAAACCCTGGTATCATGCTGTGTACGATGTATTCAAATACTAGAAAAATAGGATTAATGGTTAAGGATAGTTGAGACAGCATTGAAAATATTCTTGTGAAATTTTTGTATTATGAAACAATTCTCATTATGCTGTAAGTTCCTGTGAAATTAGTGCTAGTGAAGATTATAGATATGGATCATTTGAAACCCGCTAGAAGTTTTGAATGGACTAAAGAAGCCATTGACAGAAACAGGAGCAAGCATTGTGCCACTTTCACATCATCGTGCCATGATTATGAATTATTCATGAGTCTGTCTCAAACGATATTAATCTTAAAATGCATTTTAATTGTAGTATTTTTGTAGACCGAGTGGTGACTCCAGTGAGAAAATGCTTTGTATTTGCAATATTGCTACTCTGTATTCTCCATTTGTGGCAGGAGTTTGGGGATGGTTTGGACTCTTCTTTTAATGTGTACTCCATATTGCCAATAGCAAAACATCAATAATATCAATGATGACCATGTGATAGTCACACTAAACACATCAGTGACGTGTTATGGTTATCACTACCTCAACACTGACAGAAAACTGCTAGTCTTACAAGAAAAGAGATACCAAATAGTTTGGATCCCCTATTGGAGAGAGTTCTTTATGTAGATTCTGAATTCTGATGCATGAAAGTCCTTGCATTTCAGAGCAACATGTATTCACAATTTACAATTCAATACGTGTCACAATTCACTGTTCTGTCCTGTTCAAAGTGTATGTTGACTCAGCTAGGAAATAAAAAAGATATATGTATTTGCAAGTCCGGAATAAATTCTGTTTTATGAGTAAACATTTCGTCACGTTGTCGATAATATGGCAGATGTTGCCCTTCCCTCAGTCATCTTTCGTACGTAATGTGCCTACACGTGATTAAGTTTGTTCACCCCTTAACCAGGGTAGCAGCATTCCCACCCTTGATTGGTATTTACACCAGATGTTCTTTCATTCTCAGTTGCTCACTCTTCAACCCTGTTTGCATACAGGCCTGCTATATATATTTTGATTTTTTTTTCCTCATTTAGTGTTTGAGTTTGCGTTATTTGTATTTGTGGATACCGGCATTACTTTCCTTTTATAAATTTGTTTCTCACTGGTAACCAGGTGCCTCCAAACACGTACCGATGCATGATTCACCGTCAGTCGAAGCTGACGTCTCGCTGGTCACGGGTCGTTTGATGTCAAACAGAACATCGGACGATGGCGACCTTGAGGACTCGAACGAGAGTTTAGCAGTCGTGAAAAGAGATGAGAATATGAAATTGGCACTGCACCATACTGCAGGTAATGAAAAAAAGACTGAAATGTTATCTGTTACTGCATGTAATATTGACAATGCTCACATTTCATGCAAATAAATGTGACTTCACAGTGTGGCTTGAAATATGAGGATTGGGGAAGAGGCTAAAAAAATATGGATTGTTTCAGTATTTGGGGGGAAAAAAATAGTCAAAACTTGCTGAGATGATATCATGGGAAAATTAGAAGAGACGTTTGCTTGCAGTTTAGCAAAGTCAGTCGTTGGGGCTAGACTGAGGTCGTACAGGGTATTTGTCTTTTAACTTGGTTTTATGTCTGCCTGTTTTACTATCATTATAAATGAAAAGCCCCGTTAAGGTGACATTTTATCGACTTTTGTACACACTGTACAGTGCTCCACAGTCCACATGAATTTTTCCACTTTCCCTGTATCTCTGTGTGAGGCAGTAAATATGCAGCTCTTTGCAAATTCAAGCCTGAACATGTTCCCTGACTATATAGACTGTTTTGAATGCTGAAGAATATTACAGTTTTTTTTACACTTAACTGAAAAAATGATGGAATAAACTTCTTCCATGATATTCAGTGCTGCCTGACGTTGTTTTTAATGCTAAAAATGTTAAAAATGTAGAGAATTCCGAATTGCTCAGTATGTGTAAACAAATAAAAGGTTGAGAGGTTTATTGTTGGTAGTTGTTACAGCCCATGGGAAAGAAGTTAGCTGGATTTAGTGAAGCTTCTATTTGTTTGCATTTAAAGTAACAGTCATATGAAACTAAATCATGTAGTGCTGTCTTGCATTTTATTGATCACCTACCTTCCTTTTAACAGCAAGTTACCTGTTTCTTCCTCTCCAGCCGCTAATGACTGGTATTTAACCTATGACTGCCTCTCAACTAAGACTTTTCTGATCAAGCTGGCCTATTCAATCTACCTACAGTACACAGTACCACAATTGTCAATTGACCAAATTATGTAAAGGCTCTTTTCTATATGTTTTGTCGAGAAGTTTCTCTTACATTCTCTTCGAGTGTGGCCGTTAGAAAAGCAACAACTTTCTTTTTAGCCACAGGTGCTCGATAAAAGTGAAGAATGGACGCCCCTTCATTCCCATCAGTATACACATTCAGTTACAGCGTATTACATCATTCATTTGACAGTTCATTTAATCTTAAATGTCTCATTTGTTTTTTCTCCAGGTGGTTTTCTTGCCAGCCGATCTTGGCAAGGTCTCGAGGCCAAGCTCGGTGAAACTGATGTGAAGGATGTGGTAGAGGGTACATGTGGTATCGCTGCTAGCTACTCACATGAGGATGGTACTCCTGTATGATTCTGCGAAAGGTGTGGTGGAGGGGCACAGATGGTATAGCCGCTAGTCAATCACATGACAGTGGTACTCCTACGTGATTCTGTAAAGGATGAAGTAGAGGGTACCCATGACATTACCGTTAGCTACTCACATGATGATGGTTCTCTTGTGTGATTCGTTGATGGATGTGCTGTAGGATGCACATGGTATCACCGTTAGCTAATTTCCTGACGATGGTACTTTTGTGTGATCCCATGAAAAATGTGGCAGAGGGTACCCATGGTGTTGCAGCTAGCTTTTCACATGAGTATTCCACTGATACTTGAAGTCATAACTCATTTTTCTCAGCCATTCTGCCAATTAGTGGATTCAAAGATGTATGTTGAGCTTGAGTCATTTCATAACGACTTAAAAATTTGTTCAGACCTCCTGAGTGGCACAAGACTTTGCAAGTCGTTTATGAAGGAGATCTTTTTTAGACAAATGATCAGTGATAATGATATCATTTTACAGGATTTACCAAGAGTAAGACATTTACTGTATACAGTTTGCTAGGTGTAAAATGTAAAAGGTGAATGTGTTACAAATTAAGAGGCATATCGTATAGAATGGTGAGGTGAACTTTCACTTTTATCATGACGCTTGTCCGCAATACCTGCCATTAGCAGTAAACACTCTTTATGTGAGAGAAGATTTAAAATCCCAATTAAAGCCAATATCATTTTAAATGTCACAATTGCTCTGTGAAAAGCCCAAGTATTCATGAAAACACTGGATGTTTAACATTCAATCATTTTGTCATTTTCTTACAAGCGCACCGGTTTTCACAATAGTTGTTATATAAGGTTTACAGCCAAGGAACAAATATTTAATCAGACTAACTAGCATATGCAAACAGCAAGATATCTGTGGTAAATGAGAACCAACGAGTATGTCTTCTGATCCTGAATTGGTTTATTGGTGCCATGCACAACATCTATTAAACTAACTTTTGCAGGTTTCAGTCAGATTGAAAGGAAATGGCCTCAAGATGGCTCAGTATGCAGATTGTGTGAAAAATGTTTCAGACAGGGAGAGTACGTTATCAGCATTTTCCTTGCAAGCCTAATTTAAGGTCAAGAATATTTTAGGAAGGGTTTTGATGATCCCATGCAAGGGAAATATTGCAATGCTGTAATATTGTAATGCCATACCTCTTTGTCCAATGTTTTATTTCGTACTGTTTTATCACAGTAAGGACATGCTCTGTTTGGTAATGATCTGAAGAGAGATTGATTCCGATTGACAAGACTTGTTGATGTATCAAAGCCTTTTCTATTTAAAGTGTTTTTCATTTTTCGTATTGTAACAGGATACAAACGCATTGTGGTTAAGCTGATTACTGTCAAGTGTGTCATATCTCATCGATTTACGCGGAAAAAGGTTATTGATCCACCCCCAAAAGAAGGAGGCCAAAAAGCTCCTAAGAGAGTGCTGGGTTACCACCTGCGATGTAAACAGAAATTGGTAAAAACATTCGCATCGTCTTGCATAAAAGCAAGGTTGAAAAAAATTCCCTTGGGGGCAGTTGTTCCTTGTAACTTCAAATGCTACCATTTCGTAATATTGTAAACTGCGTTACTACCAAGCCCAGTTTGTTGCACTGATTGTTGGTAAGACATTTGATTAGAGGTAGAAGCTTTGCTGAAACTGAAAGGGAACTGTCTTGTAACCATTATAAGATAGAACAGGATTTTTGGTGGAGAGAAAAGACCTAGTCAAGGAGAGACTTTCAGACACGTTAGCATAAAAGAAAGGATTGAAAACACCGTTCAGTTGTTGTCCCTCTCACAATATGTATTAACCCTACAGATTCTACAATGTCTTAGACAATGTCTGTTGATTTAAAATAGAAATTCATCCAGAACTTGAACAAGTAGTGGTCAAGATTAAGTCACAGTAGAAATTCCTTATTCTGAGATCATAAGAATCATCTTAAGGTCAAACGTTGCACTCCAATGTGTAACAGGACACTAAGGTCTGTATTAAACCCACTTGAATCTTGAAATACCTTGAAACTCTCCAGACACATTTGAACAATTTGACAGAGAAGAGGTGCTTCAAAAAGGAACTTGTGCTACAAAGTTAAAAGGATTTGAGGATTAGAAATTACAGAATCACCTGAAGTTTTAAATACTACAGTGTTTATGCACCACATGTTGGAACTCGGCACACCACAAGAGCTTTGGGTTCAAATTTGAGAGAATCACCTGCTTTCAGTGGCCAAAACTGTAAACATTTAAAATGACTGAATAATCATTTGATGGTCAAGGTTCGCATGATGCTTCACTTCTTGCTGCTGTCTTCTGCCATTCAATGTTGTAAGATGAACAAAACAAAGCATGAAATATTCAAAGACACACTGCTTGTGATGCTTCTTCATTGTACAGTATGAGAGCAGAAAATTGTGAGAGCTAATATGGTCCTAAGAACCAGTCTCTTTGCTGAAGGTACATCCAGCAAGCGGGTCTTCATCCCCAAATTCCCCTTGAGACAACTGATTCTTCATAGCTTTGGAATTTTTCAACCTTGCCCGATTTTTTATTTCAACATTTAGCCACAGAAAATTCGTCAGAAAAACATTAGAACAGTTGAAAACAGACTTAAATGAGAAACTGTGGCATATCGTGGACTTTATTGGAACTACTTGACTACATCAGTTGAAAGTCAGGACGTTCCAGGGGGAGTACAGACTGAGGGAATTAATCTCTTTAGTTCTTTCTGGACATAGTGTAGAAATAGCAGAGAAAAGAATGCAAGGACACACAACTTGTTATTTTCCCTTTTTCTTGCAACCCAAGTGGTGGAATGACATTTATTTCTTAAGGTGAGTACACTTTAACGAAATATTCATGAACAAAAGCAGACCTTAACCAGCAAGATGAAATGTTACAATTTTTTTTTACAAAAATAAAAGACTTTTTTTTTGTTGTTTAATTACCTTTAACAAATCAATCTTACAGACAGGGAACTACAATGAATTGGATGTTTTACATTGGCCATTTGCTTTTAAGGCACTTGCATTTTTAAGTAAAGTTCTGAATAACAAGGGGTACTGAATGAGCATATTTTAGCAAGGAGAAATACTAGTATTATCAACCACTGAGTGAAATAAAATCGTTCTCGATGAAGCCCAGACCATAACTTTGCACAACAATCTCGTCTCATTTTTTCCTCTCCTTGTGTCTTGATACTTCACAAATAAATGCCATTCTGGTGTAAACAAAAGCAACCTTTCCACAATTTCTTGATTCTCAATATGATACAAGAATTCCTGGTGCATGTTGTTTTGCTTTTTCTGATCATATTAAGCACATTCTTTCAAAGTGTTGAAATTGGGAGCTTCAGCCACATTAAAAGTTTCAAAACTTGTTTAGTCTATAAATGTACTAAACCCATCAAAGGCAGGTGACCAATCACTAACATTGCTTGTCTAATTTCATTTATCATGATCAGTCTAGACAATAGTGCTTTAACATTGTGTGCTACAAGACAAACTACAGACTTAAGAGTGAAATTGAAAGAGATAAAATGAATGCTTGTTATCACCAGATTGATTGGAAGAATGAAAATGATTCACACATATCATTGACAGTACTTCAAACGTGTTCCTTCAATATACTACACCAGACATAATCAACATGGTAACAGAACTTCAAGCTACTTGATTAACCTTTCCCCGAGGGGTGCCCGACCCTATTTTCTTTCCCAGTTTTTTCGAATAAAACGAGAACAACATAATACTTCCTGTCCTTCAAACACCAATCCAAGTAAGTAGCCTCTCAAAGCCTTAATAGCGCGACTTTCAATAAATAATACTGCCTTCCAGTGGACTTGCGAACAGGTAACTGTAGCTGGTGATGAGCTTCACTTACAACAGTGCACCTACGGATCAGCAGCGCCAACTACCAAATTCACGAGGCCAGTGAAAGACCGTAAACAGCGAAAAGACTAGACCTTCCATGTAGCTAAACTTACTTTGAACGTTCATCTGTTATAAGTAGTTCTTAACTGCAACTGACCAAAAATTGTAGAAAAAATTGTTCTCCATTGAGAGATAATATCAACCCCATGTCTTAATTCTTGACAAATGAGGCATAGCTGAAAGATAAATGATAAAATGGCAAGCAAAAAGAAAAGGATTCGTTAACTATGCAAATTGAATTTTCTGTTAACTGTCAATTGGGAAAGTTGGAAACTAAAAAGGAAAAAAATTGTGGACCATTTAATACTGGTTGCTGGTTTACACATCTGTACACCAATGTGTACAGAATATGAACTGGATCAAAAAAATGTCATTTGGTTAAAATAACTGATCTCATAGAGCTCTATGAATAACCATGAATTGTTACACAATGTTATCACTATCTGATAATTGCATAGGACAGTATATGAGGGTAATGGGGGTGACTTGCTAGGGGATGAAGGACAAGCTTTATTTCAGTGACCAGGTGTAGGGAGGAAGAAGTGCAAGAAGTCTCATATTTGGAACAATAAACATTTCAAGTTATCTCCAAGACAGAACTCTGCAGTACTCCGCCATTATGCCCATCATTACTTGATATCAGCCACCCCTCAAACCTTCAAAATAAGACCGTAAATGATCAATGCATAATTAAGGCCTCATCTCAACACCGATTTACTGTTATGAATTGTCAATCTCGACAAAGGATGGAAACTAACTGGCATGATATGAGAATTATGCAAATTAACACTTACAAAACATTTCTAAAAGAGGAGGCTCTTATCATTATGCCGTTCGACATCAAGCACCTACGTCAAAGGAAAGCACACCTGATTACATGTTTGATAACAGGCACGGATCCACACTACTAAAAGCTGCTGAAAACATTCCTGAGATCTTCAGACCTGCCCACAGCAACGGATTCCTATTCTTGAATGGCGACAAAGTGATGAATAAATACTGATGAACAAAGTTAACTTTGAACTTATAATTCATAAGCCCTGCTCCTGACCTTCCACATCCCCAGAAACAAAAAAAAACAAAAAAGAAGATGGTTCAATATTTTTGGGTGTTTTCTCAATAACACTACTGCCACAAGGTATATGCAGCAGGTAAATTAATGAAGAGAACATGCAAAAGGGAAAGCAGAGTGCAAATGGTGGAAAAAGAGAATGTAANNATCAAACTTTTACTCATATACCATAACTGTGACACAAACTAGAATTTGAACCTACAAAAGTAAAAACATGTAAAAGTAATGTAAAAAAAGTTTTTTGTCCAATACATTTCAAAGACATTTACTTCATCTTTAAGGATATATACTTTGCATTCTTTTTGTTGACTTAAAAACAGATGGTTATTGTTCTTTTTACATTTTTCCATAACCTCACCATAACTTTACTTTGCTGTCATTCCTTCTTTCTGGCATTACCTATACTTGAAAAACAACTTTGAGCATGTTGGTTGAAACATAAGTCAATATGGAGGGTACGATTGTATAACAAACATTTTTATTTATTTATTTTTTTTTTTTGCCTTTGAACCTTATAAATGGGCTTGAAAGTTTTGTCTTTCATCACCAAACTATCCAGTAGTTTGAAACCCAAAGTCTGTACAGCATCAGTCACATAGCAACCTAACAAAAGCTGGGAAAACTCCCAAAAGTCACAAGGATTAGGTCATGTGAAATTGTAGAAACAGTTTTTAAACAGGGACATCAACCTACTGTCACGCAAGTGGTGAGACAAGTCTCAGCAATGAACACATACCCTCCTCGGATAACTCCTTCACTGCTAAAGACCTGCAATACTTGCATGAACTCTAAGTATACACTGCTTTAAATATACATTCCTAATTCACTCTGCTAACCGTGCTGTCTGATAAAACTTCATTGCTATTTTTTGGGGGTTTTTTTTGTGTTTTACTTGTTTTTAAACATTCTTTTTTACATCCATTTTAGCTTCCGACTTCACTGTCTCAGAAACATTCTCTTCTTGAAAGTAAAATGGCTCACATAGTTCTTGAAAAACATACACAAATGATTTAATCTTATATGGCCTTCTCCCTTTCAGTCACACACCAACTTGCTCACAAGGTCATTTCCTTTTCAATTTACTATTCATTCCAGTTGTATACCACACTTTCATCTTGCAACACATAACACACACTCCCTCATGCACGACACATTTCAACAGCATGGTAGATGAAAGTGTACCCGCAACGAGCATACCAACATACAGCAGCTTGAATGATCCTCTTGTGAGCATTGAGCCTTCACCCTAAATGCTCAGAAAGCCCAGTGAACAAATACAATGAAAGCTCTGCAATGATGACCATTCATACAACTCATGAAAAAAAAACAAAAGAAGGAAGAATGTGGGAAGACCACAATGCCTAGCCATAATACAAATACTGACTGATGTGTCTACAGCAGGGTCACAATAACAAACAAACATCCCTGTTGCAACATACAGATTACCATCCACATCACCCATTTTGTGGTTTCAAAAGAACTGTTAGTCTTCAGAGCACACTCACAAAAAAAAAAAATAAAAAAAATACTCCCATCCTTCGGAGGAGAACTGTCTGGGAAAGCGCATGAGCAACGAAAAATGAATACTTTGGACAACATGGAAAACTCCTCATTTATGGCAGCCCATCTCTGGCCAGAGGATACATAACCCCGCCAACTTGTATGTTAGCTCGACGCTTGGCTAGTGCCGATTCTCCTGGGGGAGACAAGCCAAAAATTCTGTCTTGACCCCATCCAGTGTTCTCATCCTCCTCCTTCTGAGCCACAAGACGGTTGCAAGCCACTGCCTCAGCAGCAAACTGGCAAAGATCTTTTGCACTGTTATTGCGCTTGATGATAGCCGGAGTTGAGAGGGGTGTGGTTGGAGGCTAAATAAGGAAAAATAAAGGCAACAAATAAGTTCTTTCTTTCAAACATAAATATCTCTTGGTTTACATGCATTTTGTTATTCATACATCATCCTCATACATCATCCTCAACCTATCATCTCTGGTGTAATTCCCCAACTCACTCTCCCAATATTCAAATCAATGTCTCTGATTACCGTTCATTATCATACATCCAATCTCATACCAAGAATCAGACTAATCTAGGTCAAACATTGCTGGTAAAGGACATACCTGTTGCACCCAGGGGTGCCTCAGCACCATATCCGCACTGATCCGTTGCTTGGCATCTCTCACAAGCAAGTGGGAGATAAGGTCTTTAGCACCTTCTGAAATGTTATCCCAATCATTCTCTGAGAACTCGTAGATACCAGCTTGGATGCTGTGAAGCAGTAAATCCTGTAAAAGATCAAAAGATTCCTATCGGTCCAGCATCACCATTGTTAAACAAGTAGAACTTCATGCTGCTGCAAACACAAACTGCATCACTTTTCTTCAGATTGGACGAGACAAACAAAACAAAGTTTCTGCAAATGAGGTGTTGTGACGGGATACCAGACAGTTCTTACACCTTAAGGCTCCATTATCTACAGGTGGGGCTATAACAACACAAACTATGAATGTGACCAGTCAAATGACCTTATCCATGCTATACTGCTAACAGTATCAACATGGCTCACCAACTAGATGTTGACTTAGCACTCACCTCGCACTCCTTGCAGGCTTCACCCCTGTCCCATCCGCAGTCTTCTCCACAGTTACCCACGAATGGTGGGTTCCCACAGAGCATGATATACAAAATGACACCAAGGCTCCACAAGTCACAGCGCTTGTCATAGGCTGATGCTTCCTCCTCATCTAAGAATGCATTTGCTATTTCAGGTGCCATGAATTCAGCTGATCCAACCTGCATGTAATGAAATGACACGACACCTCCCAATCAGGAATATGTCCGATAGCTTTTACAACTACATGATCACTTTTGTTTACAAATACTCTGATGTCAGATGGAAATGAAAACATCCTTTATTTAACCAAGGCAGAAACAATGGGCTCCTCACCAAATCTGCAACCTGAACCATTTTAATAACTTCAGATATCAAAACTTTCATTTCTGTCCCTTTGTCACTATGAGGAAATAATGACGACTATAAATATCTCATGTAAATAACTTGACAAAGTACCCTCATTTTTGTTGGCCTCTCTATTTCAGGCTCTTACCTGCGACACAAAAGGTTAGCAGGAAGTAACTCAAGCACACAGAGAGCTCTCATATCCTGACAGTCACCTCACTCAGTTTGGCTGAGTGCCATCATCACTTCGAATAATCTAATGCACAGACCAACTCACCTACTATCAGTAACTATCGCTGCATACACACACATTCCCACTACATGCTTAACACATACATCTATAGACAAAGCAGATATGTACACTTTCATGCTAGTACCAGTAAGACATCATACATTTGATGGAAGGAACTTTGTTAAGGCAGGCAGAATGATGAATTTGGCAGTGAGTGTTCTACATGCATTTATGTTGTGAGGCAAGGTAGAGTAAAACTATGTAGGATCTGGAAGAATGAAAGTTACAGAGGTACTTACCGGTGTGAGAAGCTCTGGGGTGGTGACTGGGGTATTGTACTGGCTGTTAAGATGGACACCACTTCCAAGGCCAAAGTCACAAATCTTCACTGGTGAGATTCTGTCTGTGTTGACACAGAGGATATTCTCTGGCTTCAGATCTCGGTGGGCTATACCTGTAACATACCAATGAAAATCAGTCGTTGGTACTGCACTCTCTTTCTCATTGTTGAAAATAACATTACATAACTCATGTGCATCACATCCATAAGTTACTTTTGAAACACTGTGGTATCCTTTGCATTCTAGGTCAATCATTATGCAATAAACAATCCATCACAGTGGTGATAATGAAGCATAAACAAAATGAAAAGTGTACCTTTATTATGTAAGAAGCTAAGGGCACTGGCTATGTCTCTGACCACAATACTGGCTTCTTGTTCTGTGAAGTTCTTCCTCTGTTCAATGTGATGCAAAAGAGCACCTCCTTCCATCTTCTCAAATACCAAGTAAAATCTACCCCAAGAAGAGAAATGGATATATTACTTCTTATGGCATTAAAAGTAACAAAACCAAAATGCTTTCAATCCACCCCCACACACCTCCATGTTGCAGTTTCCATAGAGATAAATTACTTCATAAAATCTTGCCTTTAATGATTTCATCATGTGATGCTAGGAAAAGTGCAGTACCATTCTCCAATATTGAAAGCAGGATAGAACTGCTATAGTCACAATTTTAAGATAGTACTGATTAAAAAATTTACCTTTGTTCATCTTCAAAATATTCAATCAACTGTAGAATATTTTTGTGTCCCTGACTATGATAGAGAGTGTCAATCTCCCGGAAGACTTTATGACGACTGCTACCGGGTCTCTTTTCAATTATCTGAGAAGAAAGACAGAGAGAAAGATAGAGAACATGTCTTACAGAACCAGGGGCAGTTTATTCAAAGAAAACACCTAACCACCAAATAAAGGAGATCCCAAAAAGCCTGTGTATGTGAATTTGAGGGTTGTGTAAGGCCTTCTCTCCTACTTGAATGTGCCTTCTTCACTCCATATTAGAGTAATTTCTCTATGAAATACGAATCTCAAATTCCATTTAGTGAATAATGTTGCAAATGCTATCCTAGTAATGAGTATAGCCATTAATTTACTATCATAAGATAATTTTGAAATAACTCTTCACTCACGTTTACAGTTCCTTTGTCCCCAAAATCATTCTACTGGATACATCTTTGTTTTAGGAACTTACAACAAAACCGATATTGACCATTCAAATTTGCTGACAAACTCAAGCCTCACACTTTGAGACACTCGTTTGTACATTGTACATGCGTATGAATATGTGTCTTTATGCCCTTTTTTTGGGGGGGCAGGAGGTGACAGGCACCATACATTCTTCTTAACATTTTCCTTTCCAAGCTTTAACAGCTTATGAATCGTATGAGCGAAAGTGAAAACATACAACAGAAAAATACAATCTTAAAATTGTACAGCAATACTGTGCAATTTCTGTTTGCAATACAATAGTTTTCAACTCACTACAACAATACAAAGGGAATGCAATTGCTCACCTTGACAGCATATGGTTTATTGTTGCTAATTTTTATACAGGTTCTGACTGAGGCATAGGCTCCAGAGCCTAACATCTCATCTGTCAGGAGGTAGATATCTGTGGGCCAATATGAAAGCAATACTAAGGCACTTAAAGTAAGAACAAATGACACTTAAACCAAATAAGATGGAAAACGTTCCCAAAAATCCATGAACTTTGGCTGAGAGAACAATAACACGTTTGATTATAGAACACTTCCATTGACTTAGTTTGTTATTGCTTCCTTTGATTTAAACTAGCATTTTAAATCAGTACTTTTCCTTTTCAACCAGAAAGCCAAAAGGCTTTGTGATTCCTTGCCACATGGTTATATTATAACAAGCATGAATTATTCCCATGACATGTATGAGATCAACTGCA
>VJOZ01060526.1:713-11545 GCA_009801055.1 Stichopus horrens
TGACGTCAGGAGTGGATAATAACAACCAAGATGTCCAATTTTTCATGTACTCCGCGCTGCAGAGAACAGCGAGCAGTACTATGCTACATGGCGTACACAGGCACACATACGTGTATACTATACTTGTACTAGTCTAAACAACTAAAGTTGTTACGGGCCTACTCAGCTCATGCAAAAAAAGTGTACTTTATAACCTACTTCATACAAATGCACACATTCTTTCATGAAAAAATGATCAAAGCGTCCGTGTTGTTTATGACTATAGCAAAAAGACCATGGCGGGTAGTATTCTCGGCGACGGACAGTATGCATTCTGTATCGTAACAACTAAGACTCCCCGACTGCTGGATCAGCCGAGGAGGGTGCCCCCTAATCTTACCTACCCAAAACCCTGTTAAGGGTCTTCATTCTTCCTCTTTTCCCTTAACCTTAAATCGATTTACCAATACCCTTACCCATAAATCGATTAAATCGATTTAGCTAAGGGTGTGGCCTGTGTCCNNCCCCTCCCTGTAAACACGCTACTGTGACTCGTCTCGGACATAGCCGTTGGTAGGATATAGAAATCAGCCATGAATTCGTTGGATAGTCGAACTTTAAATTACAACAAAATTATTGTGTATTATTGGAACAATTTTTGCCGAGACATACACATCTTAACAATGAATACAAATTACAATTATACCGAACGTTATAGGTCAATGTGAACAATGTTTCTTTTGCGCTCAGTAACAATGAAAGCAGATCCGAATAAGACGACAGCTCACCTTGAAAAATTTCCTACATTAGCTGAAACACTTATACCTTCATTCACCGAGAGGATTTGCGGTCTTATACTGACATGTGAGTAGTTACTAACTTAACGTTCTGAAGTGGATAAGCTTATAGTACAGAACGGCGTGAAGCTCTTAACCGGGCCTTCCCGGTACATGTTTACCGATGTTTCGTACATAACGATAAGGCAACGTTCACCTACTTGGGCCTTTAGCTCCTCGGACAGTATCAATTGCTCCTTTAGTATCTTCTTCAGTTTTTGGCACCAAGCATCCCGTCCTGGCTGTCACTAGGCTGTATCCTTTTTAGATCGATCTTTTACCTCTGACTAGTTAAATTGTATCATTAGACTGCATGACAAAAAAATATATATTTGACATCAACAACATGCGTATGCATGTGTATACGACACATACATACAATAGCTTTGCACGTGAAGATCCACTCCTGACGTCACAAAAACTTCGGACATTTGAGCGCTTCGGAATGCAACTTCGGGAAAAGTCGCAACATCTCGGTTTTTTTCACAAATCTTGTTTCCTCAAGTTTTTCAACAATTTCGACTGAGGGAGGGGGTCACGTTTTAGATACACAATATTCTTTGTTACAGAGAATAACTGGTTTTGCAAAGTGGATCATAATACCTACTGTGCAGATGGCCACCATTTAAGGCAAATGCTACTTTTCAGTGAACTCTCATGTGGTAATGATGAAAGATTTGTAACTTCTTATTCAGTGTCATAGTTTGAGGAAAATTTGTGACTTCCCAAATGGTCAGGGACTTGTATACATTTAAGAAAGCCAGCAGCTGAAATAGTGAATGACACTGTAAGCTTAGAGACTTATGTCACAGTATTGTCTGCTACATTGTGATACTTTTCACATAAACTGGAATTCTAGTTTACTGTATTTTCTTTTCAAACTTTCGTATAAACGACCTTGAGAGTTACCAAATTACCGTTACAGTTAGGATTAACGTCTGCTTTCATCTATCAATTTTAAGAAATACATGTTGCTGCCCTCTAATAACTTCTTCTGTTTTGAAGGCATAATATATTAAGTTATGTAACAAGTATGATTTACTGTATCGGTTTATTGTAGTTGGAAATCTGAAAGATTTCAATTGGCAGGAAGTCATGAAGATACAGGTGTACAGTGTGGGGGGGGTTGTATCATTCATTTAGTTCACATGGGACTGTATGCCATGAAGGTACCCCCCTTTCCATTGAAACGGGGTCTGTGTGGTAGATTCAACTTGGGTGTCCCCGGTCCCTTTCACAATAACGAGGAGGGTACTATATGCTTTGTCTGACTGTTAATTTATTGACACAAGTTACATGAGTACGTAATCTTAAAATATGATTTTGTTGAAATTATGTATTTTATCAAACATATCACAGTTCCTGTCTGTGTGTCCGTATACTGTCATGAAACATAAAAACTTCATCATATGTTTTACATGTAATACATACATAATAAGTAACCTTATCTGTATCCGTGTTGCGTACAGGCAACGGCATATATACATCATAAAGCATTTGATTCGAAAATGTTCTCTCTCTCTCTCTTGTGACTTGTCATAGCGGAGACAGAATAGACTAAACAAACTGTCCAATCACTCAAACAAAGCTGAAAAATCTGAGAGTCTTTACATTTTAGAGACACTTGACTGTAACTGATGCGTTCGAATGTTACAAGAAAAGAGTTTCAAGTTCCAACGTTTGGGCTATAAATTCCTAAACTTTACGAACAGGACACATAAAAAACATATACTGTAATTACATTTACCAGCAGGGAGCAACAAGTGGGAAATGCATGTAAGTTAATATTTCAATATTTATCAACGAGGTTGCTTACTTCACTAAACGGAGCTGGTCTACAACAATTTTAAGTATTAATATTATGCTTCCGTAATCAAACCCTTTTCTTCTCCTTCACGGTTGCGTAGTACATGGTAAACATTATACGTACTGCTCCAGGTAGTATTTCAGTTACAGGGATTACTTTACTTACTGTCAATGCTTTGGTGGGGAATTCTGTTTTATTAACAAAAAGCGAAACTTTATATACTGTACCCCACGAAACTGAATGCAGTTTTAAAAGCAGCAGCGTGTCTTATGTTTCATACGAATAAAAAATTATGAAACAGGCTGAACCAAAATGTGATTTTAACGATTCTCTCAAAACTGTGTCTCATTTTTTTTTAAGTTTGTACACATAACAGGTAACGATATGTGGCTTTCTATCGTATAACTATATGGTCTCAATGCATTATGGCCACGTAGGCCAACTCGGTGTTGTTTATTACAGGGACTGCACGTTGGGTGTCATGAGTTTATTATACTTCACAAATTTATTATTCTTCTGCAATCGTGTGACACCGCGCAGCTTTCTAATTAACTCCACTTTCCCCAATTCGAAGCTGCTTGGTCTCTTTCTTGCTGTATGTATATACTTAATTTGTAGAGCTCTAGTGCAAATCATGATCGCCACATATATTCTTATTCCAACCAAATAAGAAAAACAGTTGCTTTTATTTTCTGTTCTACTTTTTTATTTTTATTGCTCGATTGCAAAGTTTAATCCGAATAGGCGATGCTTAAGTAGCACAGTCCTGCAGTATGTCATCCAATAACAACAACAAAAGACACAACATTAATCTTAAAGGCCATGAAGAATATTATTGCGAGGGCGTCCTTCTTTCCTTGGTATTGAATCAGCAGGTATCCACACACAACAGTAAATGAATAAGAATTTTACATAAGGTCTTATAGGCCAAAACGGTCCTCTCCCGTAGTACCACTTTGTTCCCTGGTGTGTCTGATAGGACATACCGGCCTTGCACCAGCCCTTGCCACATCAAGGTCAAGGCCACAAAATGAAGGAACTGAATTGGTAGATTAATCTCGGTATCTCTCTCAATCTTCCAGGTTTCCAGCAGGTGTGGGTCAGCATGTCATGTCAGGCCCATGCATTGCTCGGATGCTTCTGGTCATCTGGTTATCATTGCATACCAAAGATGTAACTTAAACAACCGTTCTCGTTTATATAAGATCTTATTTTACAATAAAATCTACAACTCATAAATGCAAACGTATGCTTTCAAACGCATGCTTCCAAATTTCCTCCCAGATAGCATATAACAGTAACAAAATAAGCAGCTTTTCTGTTCTTCTTTTATTTTTTCTTCGTTCTTTTCTACCCCTCCTCCTGTACTTTCTCCTGTTTCCTTTTCGTTCAGTTTGTATTTTTGTCTTTCCTGTAAGGGACCAGACTAGTAACGTTTTGAATGTATTTTGGTTTCCTCTATTTACATCTTATTTTCATCTTGTATAATATGTTAATTTTCTGTGTTTTATCATACATACTCTATTTAGTACTATGAACATATTACAATTTCATGTACAAAGCTCTCTATATGTGGTTGTACAAACTAAACTTGAAACTGTCGAAAGTAGATGACTAATAACGGATAAGAATTTATTTCGTTTTTTTTTCCTACATGTGCAGAGTTTAATGTGGACAGAGTTTAATGTGGTTTCAACTTTATTACACTAAGGAGAAATTCAACCTTTAACTGTACTCTCTTATGCTAGTAATAGATTTCTGTTTTCAAGATTGATATATAGGTGAATAGCAGCAAGTTTATAGTTCATTTAGGGTAAGTCTGCACTGTTTCACGACTTTTATCAATATCTTTGTCTATTTGTCGACGCTGGGTTTGACTTTTTGCACAACAAGCAGAGCCCAACGTGCGGTAAAGTCAGACAAAATGTGGATGCGTACTATAATGTCTGACTTGACCAGTCGTCAACCTGATTTTCTTTAGCTTTCCAGTATGCTAGGAAACTAGCCACTGCGAACACAGCGATAGGTTTGTAGAAATTTTGTGTGTGATAATTGAAAAAAAAAAAAACAAAACATGTCAATATTCAGTCCAGTTTAGCGCCTCCTCGTCACTGTACAGAACCACAATCAGTTTGTTGAGGCTTTTCACTCTTGTTTCTCAACGATAAAACTTGAAAGATCTGCCGTCTTTTTATAGTGGTATCAATACAGCTATTGTCACAACTGTATTCAAAGATGAAAACCTACAATAGGCCTAGTTATATTTTGCTAGTTCTTCAAAATTATTCAGATGACTCCGGGCTTTCTCATCTTAAAAGAGAAATTGTTCTGGAGATTTATAAGGATTTATACTCATAAAGAAGGCACAGTCAATGAGAAAAGCCATTCAAAACTTGAAAAGAAGTCAATAAGTATTAACATTGATATAAGATATAATGGGTTGAAAGAGAATTAATGCGTCAACGTCCGAAATGGGAAGATGTATAACGTGCTTCGCCGAGAATGACCGCGGAACAATGTCAAACCATCACCATCAATTAATTGTGTGACACCAAGCCTAAGAGCACGGGATTGCAATTCAGTCGCAGCTGAGTGTCGGACCATCAACTTTTCAGTTTAACGCTGAGAGGTCTTGTTCGATCGTCGAAGCTCATCAAAATTAAGAATATTAATAAACTGAGCAAATATAACCTTTGTGTGCATATTGTTTGGAGACGAATCGCTTATCTGTTATGGTCTATATGTTGCCATGGCAGTTGTGTTGTCAAGGAACGCCAACTCTTGTGATTGCGTGCATTAAATTTGGGAAGTTGCAACAACAAAGTCCTGAAGTTTTCTGAGCAGTCCACTGTACCACGGCTACGATCCTTGCTTCTCCGGCTGAATATAAATCCTAAAATCACACAGAAAGTTTCTGATTTGATCAAGTTTGGTTTTTTCTCATATTACTCGACTTTTTTATAATCTGATGGAGGAGACACTTGCCGTTGGGGTTCTGCCTGGTCCAGTCAGCAACTGGCGAAGTAACAAACCACATCCATCAGGGGTAAGTTTGAGTTACAACATTTAATTGTTAAAGTACAATACCTAACACAACACAAATGAAATCACCATTGGTTACGGTAAAGTTTTCTTATTTAATGGATAATAAAATAAGTACACCGAGGACTTGTGTAAATGACGTTCTTTGGGAAGTAGACAGTTTGTGCTAAATTCATAACACACTTTGAAATTTTTCTGAAATAAATAAGCACTAAGAATTTGAGTTTTTGTAATTTTTCTTGGAATTCCAAGTGAGAGGAAAGGAGAGGGAAGGAAAGGCAATATCGACAGAGCTGTAGCTTTATGTAAGCTGTTCCATACGTCAGTGACTTCGTGACAATGGTTTTCGTATAGATGGCACTTACAGGATTCTTCTTCCAAATCTCCACCTAATGTTACCATGACAACACATTATCTAACAAGAAAAAAAATGATGCATTTTTTGATGGTGGGAGGGGAGGAGGATACCATCAAATACCTTGAAGTTTAACAGTGTTTCATCTCTTTATCCTCATAATTCTGTTCTTTGTCTCTCCTGCTAGCTTTGATTCATATTCATCAGTTTGCCTTATAATTTTCCACTTCTCTGATTGTAGTTTCAAGGTCTGTATCTCACACGTTTGTTTCTCATTTCGAACTTCAAATTTTAACAAGCTAAGCTTTCCATACAGTTCAAACCAGAGCAGGCCGCTTTGTGTATACTTGTTGTTTCCTATCAGTCCACACATCACCTTCATTATTTGTGGGCGGGGGACAGGTGGAGTGGAGAAGGTGATAATTAGGGGTCACTGAACCGTTCTATTGATTCTCGAGCTCCATGTAGCAACATACAACCAACTAAATTGGTCATTTGACTATAACTCTCAATCTTTCCGAAAGCGAAATGTAAATAAAAACATAACAAGATAATATTACCCTATTCATGAAGTGGGAAGGGGGGAGGGGAGGTGGTTGGGATCTTTACCGTCACCGCTATATATAAATTAACCGAATAGTTGAAAGGTGGTGCAGTAATGACACAAATTTGCGTTCTCCAATTTTCAGCGATTCTTTCTGTGCCATGTATGTTATCAACTTTAATACCATAATGTGTAATTTGAATATTAAAAGAACATTGCCTTGCGTGACTGAAGTGGTTCTCTGTTCACAGTTTCAAGATATTTCAGCCAATAGCTGATTTATCGAGCAAGGCTTGTCTCCTCCACGACTTTCACGATGACTTTGTCCTGGATAAAGTTGATCAACTCCAAAGAATTTGATTCACCGGAAGATTTTAGTTTAAGTAAATACATAATCGTGTTATTTCTGTACTTCGAGGATTATACTGTGGTTTTTATGTCATTTGTGTAAATAAAGAAACGTCATGCAGGAAACAGGACCATTGAAACGGACCATACGATTGGCTTGTCTACCATTTCATTGAAAACTTGTTAATTACACAGAGGGAGCACACACATACTACGCCCCATGGCTTTGATTCAGTTAAACCGCGGCTTGATGTGAACATTATTCGGAGAAATATACATGGATCATGTTGTATATTAAAACTTATCAAACAAATACGCCATTTTTATGTAAAAGATCACATGACCGTCTGCAACTCTCTGACTGGTTGATTCATTTTAATCAGGTATTCATTGTTTGCCGACTAACATATTAATTTCAGAATACACGAGTTATACTATATAGCGAAGATGTCTGTAAATCAAAGACCATCTATTCTGGCAGGCGGTTTGTAAATGAATACATGTATGGGGAATATTGTGAAATGTGTAACGATG
Organism: Stichopus horrens; assembly: GCA_009801055.1. Taxonomy (NCBI): domain Eukaryota; kingdom Metazoa; phylum Echinodermata; class Holothuroidea; order Aspidochirotida; family Stichopodidae; genus Stichopus; species Stichopus horrens. The sequence goes on from VJOZ01060526.1 coordinate 8,159, forward strand.
TTAAAAGGTGTAACTCTAGGAGGAAAATACATGTCAGATCACAGAATATGGCACTATACAAGCCAATTCTTAACATGACAGGATTCATTTAATAGAGGACTTGAAAGGGGAAAACTAGGTTGGGTTTTAGGAAAACTTCTCTGACACCATTTAAGCGGAACGCCATCATCAGCTGGCGGCTTGGCACGTAATATTCCAGAAATTTTTTTGGCGAAAATACATGCCAGATCGCAGGGAATGACACTTCACAATGTTATTTTCAAAGTAACAGATTTTATTCAACAAGGTTTTTTAAAGCAGCGGACAACCTGCCTGGTTGTTAAGGATTTTTATGGCAAAGGTCAACTAAACGTTACGGTATATTTTGACAAAAAGGCCCATTTTTGGAGCATAAGCATATAAGCAAACGAAGGTAACAAAAAAAGTAACTGAAACCATCATACCTTCTATAGTAACGTTGGCTCTTATGGTTCAATCATTGGAAGTAAAAATCGGCTTGAAGAAGTTAGCAGTCCATTTCAACAACAATTCGAATGATGCGTGTATCAAGCCAGTTGTTTGGTAATGCCTGTTGGCAGGATTAGGAGAGAAACTGTGTGTTCACCGGTATTATGTGTTCGCGAATTTCATGAAATGTTGACACTTACTGTCAGTTTTGTCAATCAGTCTGTTAACCGAACGGTGGGAGAAAGGTTTACAGAATTAAAAATTTGCCATTGCAAGAAAATACGCTTTTGGAATATTTATACCCTTCACGAGTGGGAGTCTATGACATTTTGCTACACCACCCATCGTCCTCCTTTTTTCGTTGCTATGCCACTGATTATTACTAAAGTTTATTGACTAACACTGCTAATGGAAGACAGACTAACCGAGTACAGTGGGGGAAAGACAAAAGAGAAGTTTGCCCAAAGTTGAGATAACTTGTATATCTGGTAGGAATGGGGGAATAGGGTGTGAAAGACTTGGGATATTGGATACATGGAAACACTGTTTTGTGTTAGAGATATTTCTAGATTAAGTACATACACCTTAACGTGCAAATTCATATTGTAGTGATCGTAGGGACCCTGTGGTCTTGGTTGTCTGTGTATATAGAGGACGTATACCGGCAAACAAACGACGCCTGAAAGGTCTGTGCAGTATCGTTTGCGTTCGTTGCACATCATCACCATGGCGACTGTCAGCCGACCGGTCTATCGTTGGAATAACTAAACATCCCTGCAAGTGGACGCGTTGCTCTGGTCACTTGAAGACCTTTTACTTAATTATTTGTTTAGTTGACAAATAGTAAACACGAAAGCTGTTTTCGACCAAGGACTTACTCAACAAGGTACAACAGGCTCGTGTCGCAGATTGTCCAGCAGTGTTGTATTTCAGCTGAACGAAACAAAGAATGTAATTTGACCTTTGAGTAGGCAGTCTGCATGATGGCCTGTCATCTCTTATTTTTTGAGTGGGCCTTATCAGTGCAGTAATCAGTTGATTATAACTCTTTTCCGTCGCGTAATAGACATAATTTGTACAATGCAAATGCTTACCCCCCCCCCCATATGACCATAGAGAATTAAAAGTAAAACAAAACGATTAAAGGAGATTGGTCGATTGGTTAATATCTCATGTGATGTTAATGTTCTTGATACCTGGGGGGACAGGTGTCGGGGGGACAGGTGGGGTGGGTAGTATGCAAACCCTACAGTTTACGGCTACGCTTTGCTAGTACTCATGTACAGTAAATAATTTTGTTATGATATCAAAGCTCTTTACACAGTCTATTGATGTTTCATTGTACTTGCCACAAAGAGTATACCGTATACTTGGTGACCAAGTGACGTTGACAGAGAGTCATCGCAAAGAGACTAACTTCAGATGGACTAGAATCAGTAAGATACTAGTAAGATACCAATCACATTCAGATATTGTGCAATAAAAAAGTGAAATTGATAACCAAGATGTAGGCCTAATGCAGCTAAAAGGAGACTTGATGAAGCAGCTCACCCTCTTTCCCTAAGACACAAAGCATTTCATCCTTCACGTCGATACAATTTCGATGGTTTAATGTTACAAAGGTTATAGAAACTTATTAGTTTGCATCCACTGGTCATATCTGGACGTAACGCATGACATTTGCGTTATGTAATATTTGTAATTATAAGAATGAGAATCGTAAAGTCCTGTTCTCATCGAATCTGACAGTTTAAACTTAAGGATTACTGCATCATTTTTTTTATGAGTTGCCATCCACATATGACTGTGGTGGTAATGGTTGCACGGTGCAGGTATAATGTGGCATATAATGCTCTCTTTGCTGTGTGTTTGAAGGTCACGTACGTGAGAGTCATTATGTCACATTTGTACCCCAAAAGGACGTGATAATCCAACCCTGAAACACTGTTGATATCTAATTATAATGGTTTGCGGTTTCACATCGGATACCATTCATATGCATCCACCCTAGGGCTACGTAGTGTCCACCCCCCCACCTCCCCCTCTACCTATGTGGTCATGATATCGTTCATGTCTTCAAAACGTACAGACTAAGCTAGCTCTTATGCAAATTCTCACCACCTTAAAATCTATTATGTGATTCTGTGCGTGTGTGTGGGTGTGTGTACGTATGTGTGTGATGCGTATTGCACATTTTGCAAAAAAAAAAGAAGAAAGAAACTATGACTCTCTTGAGAAATCATTCTAGCTATAATGGTTGTTTTATGATGCTTTTCATTCTGTGTTATATCTGTATATTTGATTGCTCTAGATGTATATTTTTATTACACAGCTTCTTATTTTCAAAGCATATATAGAGAGTACAGTGTGTACAAAGTGGTTATACTTGACTAGCGTTCGTAGGTTCTCAATAGTGAAAAACTGGTAGAGAAGTCACTGCAATAAATAATTTACAAATAGACAAGGGTTCAAAAATAAAAAAAAGTCTTTTAATTACTGACTTCTAAATTGCAGGCAATTCAACCAAGACTCGAAACAACAAACGGAGACAAGTTTTGATCTTTTCGTCAAGAAAAACGACTAGAGTATTTTGTGTTTTGAAGAAACTGTATTCAAACCATCCTAGAGTACCACCATAAAGGGAGACCGCCGTCGGGTATATTGTAGAATAACGACTTGAGAGTAAACCTCTATGAATTCAATCACGATAATCAGCCTATACTTGTACAACGTAGCCAAAAGGTTCCAAACCACTCACATAGACTACCCATATCTACATTACAAAAAAGTCATCCTTCCGTGATTAGTGATTTGTGACACATGACACATACTTGTCCAAACTTACTGCCTCCCAGTGCCGCTTTGTCGCGCATATCTTACTTTGGTGGCAACCAAGAAAAGGAATTGTAGATAGATTTGAACTAATCTCCATCGATGTAA
>VJOZ01060529.1:0-14549 GCA_009801055.1 Stichopus horrens
TCAAATTAAACTGCAAGTCAAGCATAATAGTCATTATGTATAGTTACTTTAATACTACATCACATCATCACTGTGAACAATTTCAATAAATAACACATATCTGTCTTCTTAAACTGACTACCAATGTTTTAGTTGTTTTTTTGTTTTGGTTTTCGGTGCCTGTTTCAATATCAAAGTATGATTCAAAATCACTTCATTTGTATCATTCAAAACATGTTACAGGTAAACTAGTTTCCTGGTTGACAAGATGCATTGGACTTAGGATGTTACCTCCTCAATGACTGGATTTTATTGACCACATGTGGTGCAAAACCCTACGTGGATTTGACTTAGTCCTCCCTTTACTCCCTAATAACATTGACAGCATTCATACACTAATATAATTACAGTAACCAACTTCATGCCCCAAACATGCCAAATACGCACCACTGGTGATTCTTGTTGCAAGGAATATCATCGACATTTAGCCGTTTAACGTATTTCAAATTGACGATTTTTACTGTTCCCTGCGCATGTCTTCTGGCAGGTCGAGATTCTCACACAATCTTGGACAAAATTTTTGGAACACTTTGTCTTATGTTGCAAATAAAATACTAAATTTTAATTGAGAGGATAACATGAAATCCCAAGCCGCTTTCCAATGTTGCACTTTAGGAGTGAATTTACACTTTAAACAGAGAAATCCTCTAGCCGACACTTAAAGGGGGAATGAAGGTATTTTGTCCATGATTGTATGCTAACAGCAAAAATAAAAATATGCAAAGTACTGCAAAGACTATTCATTTGACTTGAGCAGTTGTGTGCTCAGAGCTTAATCCCTAATGACTCCCCATGGCCTCTTACTTCAAGCAGGAACAATGGACAGCACCCTCCCAATAGGAAATTGACATACCAAGGATGGTAACTATCCATGTTCTCTATCTTGAGATATGGTGTTCAGACATTTGTAACTTTGGTACACCTGGGATGACATTTGCCTTCCACCAAAAATAAAAAGACTAATTAGCCAGATTCAATATGGCGCATTCATCAACATACCCAAAAATGTTAAGTACCAAAGTTTTCATACATTAGCATGAATACAAGATGTTAAGTGTTTGATCTCTAGTGAAGTTAGAAAATATTTAACCTCTATCAAAAGTAATGGGTTTCATCTATGCAATATGGACTACCTACATGCCAGATATGAGAATTATTATTGTCACCCTCCCTGAGATAGATTAGTTGAGATGTTTTCAGCATTTACCTCTGACAGGGTCCGTAGCAAAAATGGCTAAATGAATTCACAGACTTTTCACAAACTTTTCAAAGACTCTTTGGTAAAATTCCATGACCAAAAAGAGACACGCGTTTTTCAGGTACTGAGTAGTTGATGGGAAAATTTTGCATTCTTAACTAGCACTTTACACACTAAACTGTAAGAATGGACAAAATCAAAGACTTTTCAAAGACTACTCAGTTTATTGATGAAAATTCACAGACTATTCACAGACNNCATCTGAGGGCATCACACAATATGTACTATACTGTGAACATCAGCCACATCACATCTGAGGGCATCACACAATATGTACTGTACTGTACTGTGAAATTCACAGACTATTCACAGACTTTCAAAGACCTCAAAAAATTCACAGACTTTTCCAGATACTACGGACCCTGTCTGATGGCCCCAGATGACCAATGACCTACTGCATAAAATCAATGTTTATCCACTCAAAATGAAGTACTTTGCTGCATGCCAAGTATGGGAATTATCACTGCTACCGTTCTTGAGATAGTCGCGTATATAGTTTCAGCATTTGACATCTCATAGCCTTAAATGACCTTTGTCGTACACCAAGAACAATTTATCTCTTCACTATGGACTACCTACACCCAAAGTGTGAAAATTGTTATCCTTCTTCAGATACACTGTTTACACAGTTTTAAGCATTTGAACTTTGGTGACTTCATAGACATTTGACCTCCAACTTTAAAAAAAAGGGCTTTTCCTCATTATATGACAAAAGCCAAGTGCTAAAAGCATCCATCATTACTACCTTGAGATATTGTGTGCAGATATGATGTTTGACCTCTGATGACCTTTGACCTCCACCAAACACAAAAGGCATTTTCTCTTCCATATGCAAGGCCACATAATCCAGAAAGTCAAAGCACTTTGTGAATATTTACGAAAAACAAAGGACGATCTACATACCAGTTTTGAAGTTGCCCTTCCAGAGGTATTGTACCATGCTTCTGAGATTTTGAAACTAAGGCCTCTGCTGACCTCATGAGACCTTTCATCACCATAACAAATGACAGAGATTATCTACTCATCAAGAACCATTGTTAACAGATTGAAGCTCCAACAACATTCAGTTGCTGAGATGTCTTCCTTAACACCATTTCAAACTGCCACCTCCTTATTGACAAGAGTGTCTTCACTGTATCGTACAATATTGCTTTGTAATGATGCATTGGACGGAGCTGTGCCAACATCTGTAGATAGCAGAATTGGGCTTGGTGTTTTCCAAGTGAAAATAACCTAACAGATATTTAAAATTTGTTTATCCGACAGTGTGAATTTTGCTGAAAATGGTGGAGTTATAACTTGCAGTTTTTAGGCAATGTCAAGTTGTAATTTGAATGTAACTGTTTCCTATATAGTGGCAAGTGTTAAGGATATACACTTTTCCGGCAGGGCATATTTACTCAACCAGAGACCTCTGCTTACCTCTGATGGTTCAACTCAACGTTGAACGTTTCCATCAAGATAATATGCTGCTGTTGGGACTGATCTGTGTTGGCCTTTCAGTTTCAAATCAAGTTGCAGTCATTCTTCAATATAGATTGTAAAGTTGTACAGCATGTTCTTTGTTTTTATTCATTAAATGATTCCTTCACAGAGAGGATTTTCCCTTTTTTTCTATGCCTCCCCACAGCTTACTGTGGTGGATATCCAAAAGTGACTACACTTACATGTGCATGTACTTATGCATTGCTAGGCAAACTCAAATACACTTTGGAATAATTCCTTTTTGCACTGCGCCCTTTGTGCTCTAGTTCTTTCTCGCTAGACTTACGGCAAACGTAAGAGAGCAACGTGATACAAAACCTTGAATACTTTCTACAGCAGAGCAGATCTGTTGCCACTGGAACAAGAGTTCAAGGGCATTGTGGTTACTTGCATAGATGTGCAGTAATGTAAATTATGAAGAAAATGGAGCATTTTGCATCACTTTGTACAACAGCCCATTTCTGACCATGAACGCTGATATCCTGAACATCCCACAGTTACCCTAGTGCTAATATGACAGACCTTACACTTTTATAACCTAAAATCTGTAGAAAAAAGATTGATTTTATTAAATCTCTCATTTCAGACATTGGACCCCAAACATGACAAACACCCACATGGAACCACTTCCATAGCACTAATGTAACCAACCATTAAAACTGTTACATAAAATATGTAAGAGAAGAAGTATTTTGCATTATTTCATAAATGGTCACAGGGACCCTCCACCAATTAATTTCAGATACCCCATAGGTACCACTACCATACTAGTAGTACCACACAATGTTAACTTAGTGCCATGGGCCCTTTGTCCTAAACATAATGAACTTCAGAAAGAACTGCCACAGTAGAAATTTGACACAACCAAAACTTAAGCCATACAATCTGTAGGAAAAACATGTTGCACTATGTCACCAAATGGTCCATTTCAGCCTTTGGACCCACTACTTCTGAAAACCAGAATGTACCACTACCATAGCAATTATGTGACACAATTTCAAATTACTACAATACAATCTGTTGAAGCTTGCATTTTGCATGATTTCATAAAATGGTTCATATGATCCATTTAGACATTGGGCCCTCAAATGCAAAGTAATTGGTGTACTTTACAACATTGGACCCTTTGGGCCACCCATGTCTGACAATCACCTCCATATCCACTTATTACACTGCAGAATTAAAATATCGTAACAAACATCTCACGGCGGAATTAATTTTTAAAAGTTGAGCAGCAGTGGTGCAGAGGCTCATCCCTGAACACCTTCATAATTCGATGGAAGGCGTGCTAAAGTCATGATGTAAATGGAAACGCCACCTACCTTCACCATTTACAGAGATGGCATTGACATTTGAGAACCCTTAGTGACTGCGCATGCCAAGTAAAAAGCCTCTTGCTGCAATGAGCGGGAAGCTGTATATATGGTGACTTAACGCTACAGCCACCTTACTGTTGTGCAGTACTACAGTGGCACTGCAAGTAGATGGTACAGAGTTAGGTACAGAGCAACAGAGAACAAGTCACGCTGAAGGAAAAAAAAAGAATATGTCCAGGCTTCCTTTGAACAGCGATTCATTGATTTCCATCGCACAGATAGAAGCTTTTGACAAAGGAGTACCGCTAATGCAGAAAGATACTAAAGCAAAAAGACTCAATTATTTTTTTTTTTGCTAATGCTACAATCTTGTAAGCTGGCACTTAAAAGTTGAATTTTCTAAACTATATATCAATGTTATCTGTATATCGGTATGAGCAAAAATCAATATTGATAATATCGGAATGGCGTTCAATACGGGCCTTCTGTCCTTTGCATCTTGTTTGACCACCAAAACAAATTAATCTTCTTACTAGAATGCATACACATGCCAAGTATAAAATCTCTCCAAGTTTTTTACCTTGACATTTTTACATTTTTAACGAGAGCGCAAGGGCACTGTGGTTTCTTGCACAAATGTAATGTACATTATGAAGAAAAAGAGACCATGCATGATTTTGTACCATAGCTCATATGGCCCATTTCTGACAATGAACCCACAGACCTTCTGCTTTTGTGACACAGAATCTGTAGAGCAAGAAACATATTTCATGATTGTATGAAATGGTCCATTTCGGACATTTGAATCCCCAATGACAAACACCCAGATAGGACTACTTCCATCATACTAATGTGACAAACCAGCAACAATGTCACACACAATCTGTAAGAAAAGAAGTATTTTGCATGATTCATGCAAGCCTTAAAAGGGTACTATGGTTACCTGTGTAAAGATTATCTTAATTGTAGTCACTATTTCTTGACCAAGTTTAATCCACAATTTATCACACAGCCAAGAAGTTTGGGCCCCATTTTCCCCTAACAACACAAAGCCACTGGACTACCAAAGTACTAATGTGAAAAACCCTCAACACTATAAGGAAAAATCTGTAGAAAAACTACAGTATCATCTTGCATGTAATAACTTATGGCTTATATGGCCCATTCTGAAGTTGGACCAACAAATATTGAAACAGCAAAGGATTTCACTACCACAATGCTAATTTGACAAACCATCCACATTGTAAAATATTTCATAAAATGGTTCATATGACCTCATATGGGTCCAATCATCCTCAACAACCTGGTGGAACCGCTACCATAGTAAAAATGTGACACAATTTCAATTTAATATCACACAATCTGTCCCAGAAAAAGCATTTTGCATGATTTAATCAAATGGCCCATATGGCCTATTTGGAAGTCAGATCCAAAAATCCTGAACCCCTCCAGGTGCCATTACCAAATGCTAATTTGACATACCTTTCACATTGTTAAGCAAAATATGCCGAAAAAGGTACATTTTGAATGATTTCATGAAATGGTCTATATGGCCCACATGGGACCAATAATGCCCAACAACTTAAATGGGAACCTCTACCATAGTAGTACTGTGACACAGTTTCAACTTATACCATACAAACACTGTGAGAAGCATTTTCCATGATTTTCTAAAATGGTCCACATAGCCCCACATGGACCTTGGAACCAGAAATCTTGAAAAATTCAACAGCACCACTACCATAATGCATCCATATACCAAGCATAAACTTTCTCCAAGTCTTACCCCCACAATGTTAATTCACCAAACCTTTCACATTGTAAAGCAAATACGCAGAAAAGGAACATTTTGTATTATATCATAAAATGGTTCATATGGGATCAATAATCTTGAACAACCTGAAGGATTCTCTACCATAGTTATGTGACACAATTTCAACGTAATACCATGCAATCTGTAGGAGAAGAGGCATTTTGCATGATTTCATAAAATGGTCCATATGGTCCAATCGGACGGTCGACCCCAACATCTTGAATAGTCGTATGCAGCACTACCATAATGCATCCGTCTACAAAGAATAAACTTTGCTAAACCTTTGTAACTTGAGATATCATGTTAAAAGGTTTTAAAACTTTGCCTCAAGCCGGAGGTAACCCTTGACGTCCACAAAAAAACTATATGCCACACTTTCACAATATGGTGGACGTAGATACCAAGTCTGACTTTCATCCAACTTTCCCTTATTGAGTGTGCCCAAGCAAGTGTCACAGACACACAGAACGTTGGCCCTAGATCCCCAGAGATGACCTGTGACCTCCACCAAAAATAATAGGGCACACCTTTTCAACATGATGGACCTTTGTGCCAAGTTTGGCTTTCATCCGACTTTTCCTTATTGAGTTTGAGTGTGAACAAGTGTCACAGACGAACACACAAACATCTACACACAACAACCTGACTGTGTAGGTTCCTTTGCTGCCCTGAGGAACCAAAAAATTGTTCAGAGTTTTCCCTCAGTGCCTCAATACGACCTTTGACCTCCACCTTTGCTGATGCAGGACTTAAGGCAGGCCTGGGTGGCAAAATCTGCCTGGTATGAATCTTGTTTCTTGCATTGGGAGTTGCCCTGAATATCCCTGAGACAATAACTTTGTTGCCCTTACCCTGTCTTGGGTCTCAGCCACAACTGAAGGGGCTTGAACAGGTCTCCCTCAGCAACTTGGATTGTCCTTTCTTGCCCTGCAAGACAGACTAAGTGTGCCCTTCCAGCACAGATTTCAGTCACTTCAAACAATGATTGTCGACTGGAAACTCAGGTGGTTGAAGACTACCTGTTCGTTTGCATGATGACAGGTGGGATCCAAAATGTCAAGCCTTAATATCGAAAGGAGTAGTCCAGAGTTGGAAATGAGAATTTCCACAATTAAAGCTAGAAGAGTAGGGAAAGATTTGTCCTGTGAGGGGACTCATCTTCCTCCTGAGTCTCAAAAGGTACAACCTCCATTGCTGGCTCCTCCATGAATTCGTCATCGGTCTCCTCCAAAGCAAGCAGTTCGAGTGAATCAGCAAGGGGCTTGGTAACCGTACCTCCAGCCACTGGCTCTGGTGGAGAATGTGGGGGTTCCCGTTCTACTGGTGAGGCATTCATTTGACCACTTCAACTGCAATTAGGGTCCCAAAAATGTTGCAAACTGGGTCATCTATCCCGCATCCTTCTCACCTGCTGTCCGAGTTAGACCGACATGAATCTGATGATTGGGTACGAGATTGAGAACGGGTGGGGTGCTGCTTTTGCTCAGGAACCATGTCCTCCAGTGGGCAATGATGTCCTCTTGGACGAGTCTGACTCGGGGCAACAGGCAAAGGGAGGTACCTTTGAGCCGAGCAGCAGCTCTGGTACCCAGAGCCAGGCTGCGAGGCTTGAAAGGAATCCTTTGGAATCTCGGCTCCTAGGAGCCGGAGAAACTGCGTGATCAAGACTAAAAGTCTGACCTCTAGAAACCTTTCTACTATGGGACCTGGGTTCTGCGAGTCTACTCTAGCCTCTGTGACTCTAGACCTCTCCTTCCCTTGTACTGTTGCTTGGACTTATCCTCAGTCTTAGACTTGGCAGACCTAGGTGGAACTAGGGATCGTTAAGGACCTTCAGGGGCAGAAGGATCTCAAACTGCATCCAACATCTGTACTGGAACTGGTTGCGCTCCACACATCTAGCATGGGGTGAGGGGAGTCCATTACCAAAGGAAATTACCAAATATTGCCACACAATTAAACAAAACCTTTAAGTTACAACCAAATGACTTCTGGAAAGGGGCCCAACTTAGGGGAAGGTAACACAATACAATACATAAAAGTAGTGGCTAATTAGAAATTAAAACACACAAACTATGATATCAAAATCAAAGAAACTAGTTCACAGAAGGGAAAAACGAAGACACCTCGGAAACGAAAGAATTCTTAGCTAAATTACGAAGTGAAATACAAACGAAACATTAGAAAATTTAGTATGTGTGTGTAGTGACACACAAACATTTGCTCATAGTGATGAGAAATTTGGAGAAGCCAGACACAATTCACAAAATTTTGATGGGACCTCAAATTGTACAGAACATATGTATCACTCCAGAGTGAAAGTCTAAGGAGGAAGAGCTAGAACATAGTGCAGTGTGAGAACAAATTAAGTTATTTTTTTAAATTTTAATTTCAAGTTGTGATTTGATCATAAATGTTTTTCATAGGCTGGCTGGGATGGAAAGTTATGCAGCAGTTTTACTATCCCAACACAAGAACGACTAGCCTTTGGGCTAGTGCATTAACCTGGTATGTTGAGTCCCACAGAGCACAGTTCACAGTGCTAAAGGTTAATTACAAGAGTGCCTTACCAAAAATCAACTGAAAAACACACAAATTCGTGAACACACACAATACTCCCTTTACGTCCATCACATTTATACCTTTTCGACTAATTCTTCAAAAGCACACTGTACTCCATCTCTCGTCTTGGCGCTGCACTCAATAAATAACATAGAATGTTTCCTAGCAAAGCGGAGGCCTTGGTCCCGTGAGATTTCCCTTTTGTCCTGCAAAATGAAAGGCACACAAAAGTACGGCACTGTGTAGAATGCTCTTTGAAAACATGTAATGCTTTCAAAGTATTATGACCACCTTTAGCAGCAAAAATGTAATGTCATACCAGACAAATTACTGCACACCTAATACTGACTTAACACTTTCATACATTCAGGACAAGCTCATTCTAGCAATGTTACATTTCCTAACCTATAGAAAACAACTTACTTGCATGAAAGGTAAGGGAGAATGTTGACTGGATGCATTGCCTTGCATTTTATCAAGTGCATTAAAAAAAGAATACATGAAGGTGTTACCAAAGCAAATACATCAATAAGACATGTATCTTCACAATTACATTGTGCATTTCAACTTTAAAATAATTTGAAATTCCATCATAATTTGTTTCTCACATCGATTCTCAAATTCACATGTATCAAGACTACCATCTTAACTGTCTTAACTGCCAGCAATACAATATCCAAATCTTAAGCAATTAAGGTTGAGGTACAGTGTAGTGTATGTATTCTGAACTGCGTGTCTCTTAATGCAACAAAAGCTAAATGGGATGCATCAGTATAGATTACAGGGCATCATTCTACTCCTTCAATTCCTTGAGTAATTGATTATTTCAAAGATGATAAAACATATTGAAAATGGCATTAACTGCTGCTGGACCTGCAAAAGTTGGATTCCTTAAAACAGTTTGGTCTCAGGTGAGTGGCAGAATGGGGAAGCTTTCCAAACTTGAGTCAACAGATCCACACAGAAAGAAATGGCAGCCTGAATCAAAGAATATGCCTACTGGCATCACACACACATCTCCGAAGATTGCCACTGTTAAATGAATCCCACAGACCAAGCACAATTGCGCTCAGTGAACATTTTTACACTAGAATGTCATGACATGAATAGTCCTCTGGAACTGCCCTTCTTTTCAAAGGAACTAATGACCTCACAAAAGAGAACTAAAGACATAACAAGAAGAGATTCCATTAAGACTCAAAAACCTCCACTAATGCATTGAGCTGTGTAGAATTTGACTTTGTTGAAAGAAAACTTTTTCTTGAATCAGTTCATTCAGACAGCCTTTCTTTACAAGAACCATTAGCAAGATCTCATTTTCATAAAATAGTTTCAGGAGGGAGTTGACAGCCTTGAAAAATTTTGGTTTGAAAATTACATACAAATATTGATAGCAAACAACAGAGTTCATTGACAAAATTTCCACTGTTGCAGTCATGGATGTCACCAAAATTTCTCAATAAAATGTGATCAAAGTTCAACCATACTAAACCTGCAACTGTTTCCGGGCAAGATAATTTTGTTGAAACTAGTCTTTGCCTCACAGCCATTTCCTATGGCTCGGCTAGTTGGGCCACAAAGTTTCTATTTCAAAAAGAAGCAATTCCTTTTACACTTTTTTATTTTTATTTCCTGTTTCCAAGTATACCGATTTGCGTAAAATCCTGTAGCATGTTCGAGACTCCTACAAAAGTGGTGAAACATCGAAAACTAAGGTACTTGCAGTGGCCTACTCACTGTACTGTACAGAACAGTGCAGCACAAGGATAAAAACCATTTCAGCATTACAACAGTTTGATAAGAATAAAGTCATTAATTTTGCCTCACAACTTGAAAACTGTAGAGAATATTTGATGTCAAGTAAACAAAACTGAACCACATTCACTTTTGAGGTTGAAATATGCAAAAGCATCATGTGAAAAGAAATACAAAAGAAAGTTAAAAAAGAATTATTTCCTAACATGGTGAGGTGTAAATAGCCTAACCACCTCAGTGATTGCATATTTTATCATTAAAGTGACAGTTGACGAATTGTTATTTGTAGAACAATCAAACGATGTTTTAATGTTCTACTTCTAAATCACAGTGGCTTTAAAAAATACTACATGTTCAAAGGTTTGAAGTTGCAGAAAGATGCCCCCCTTGAAGGTTGTTATACTGAAGGTTGTTACACAGTGCTGTGTACTCTAGTTTGCCAGTCAAAACATTCTTAATGTAAAACGTCCCTGTATCTAAAACGTCCCAGTATCAAAAATGTCCCTGCTATTGGCCAAAGAGGTCCCTGTGCCAAATCATCCCTTTACCAGTTGATTGTGTATGACTGATAAAGAATGGTATTTTTTTCCTTGGAAATATAAGAACGCACTAAGCATGCTTATAATACTACAGCAGTGATTGCTGCACAACTAGTAAACTCTCAACTGAGCAATTCCAACTTTGTCTAAGGAATTGCTAAACTTGAATGGACTCATTCCATTTGCTTTTTACAACAACAATTTGTCCTTACACTACATTTTAAATTCCTCTCACATTTCTCACATTTGCTCCTGAAAATTTCCATTTGATTCCTAGCAGGGCTTATGGTCCTCTGTGCAGGGACCTTTTGGTAAATCATATATAATACTACAAGGCCATTTTGGTCAAAAGAGGGGACGTTCTTGTGTAGAGTAAACTAGTGGGAACATTCTCACTGGAGTGTCTAGTCTCGTATTTTCAATGTAAAATTATGTACTTGATACCACAAAACTTTTCTCCAATTGTCAAATGATATTGCAATTAGCAGGGGTACAGTGGAACCAAAGAATACCCCCAGAATTATGTATAAAACTGGATTGGGTACTGTAGTTGTACATTGTACATCCTACTTTCTGATGGTCAATTATAAGCTTCATACATATAAGGACTGATTTTTTTGATTCCAAGAGTATTGTTTTACCAAGAAATATGTGATCTGAATCTATAATCTAACCCTAGACCCTTTGGACAAGCCTAAAAGAAAATTTTTCACAGGCACATTTGCTTCATCATTGAAACATTTTTCTATGGGTGCTTTTAATTCATACCTTAAGTTCCTGATGTAGATTTTCAACAAAAACTTTTCCACCTCTTAACTTGTGATCAAGAAAAAATATGTCTAAATGTATCACTCCACAGTCCACATTAATCCCAATAATTTATTTCTTTGTACATATTACAGTCAAGAACGATCCACAAGAAAGTTCTCAGTTCTACCCTATACAAGGGCATGAAAAATAGGGTCATAGTGTCATGTACAGTTTTCTTCTTGCTCAATGTAGTTTTAGGAATTTGTAACTGTACATGTATGCACTTGCATGTTTAAATGCTAACCTCTGATTGACTGTTGAAGATATGTCTTTTATAATTTTTCTTTGGTACAATATTGTTAAGCAGATGGATGGGTGAAACAAGGGAAGGGCCACTCTGTGAAGTTTACTAATGAATGGGAGAGCAATTAACTTCTATGGCATGTTTATATTGATAGTTGTTAATTGTGATAGAGCTGATATTTTAAAGAGAAAAATCTGATTTCAATAATTCTAGCTCACCAACAATGGCTCCATGAAAAAATCAACTGATTAATTGTATACATTCAAATGACAGTGGTTTACAGAGAATTTCCACAAATTATGGAATGAGGAATTGTTGAGCTAATTCTGTGGACTTGTTCTATCACTCTTAGGGATAATACATGCATAACATGTCAAAAGAAGCTGCTCATCAGCTGTTTTTGTGAGATGTGTGTTTACAGATCTGATAAGATGTACGCTAAAAATACCCTAGCTATAATCTTGTCCCTCAGCATATATGAATAATTTGTCATAAACACTTCCTTGTAGTAAATCTGTTGCCTACTTTTCCCCTTGAGAAACACCTGGGCTAAACCATTTGTTTTTACTATGTGTCTCTATAGTATATATACTAGATCTTAAGATCTGAGGTATACAGTACAAACATCTGCAATCTCTTTTGTGTAGAACAGATGTTGGTTCATGCACGGAACTACAAAACAGCTCTCCAGAAGAAAAACTAACTTTGTTGCTTAATACTGGTTTACAGGTCTCCCTTAAATATACACCAGATTGACAAAGGATACACCTGACATTGTAGCCTTACATGCACTTGTACTGTAAGTGCCAAACGCATGTGTTGTCAGCTTGTTCAAACCAGTTTCTATCGTGCAAAGTAAACATTTGTACTGCACACTGTGAGTTGTGCAGTACAGAATCAAATCAAACATTTCTCTGTCAGGAAGGCTGGTCTTTCCTATCACATGATTCACAGATATTTCGGGAACACCAGAGGGATTCAAAGAGTGTGAATATTAAAAGCAGAACTGATAGTCATGTTAACTGGATGGACACCGAGAGGGAAAAGTTCAAAGGTTTTGTGTGGAAAAAAAGGGGCTCATGAGGAAAGTACCTTCAACAAAAACCAAGGCTTCTTCCTGAAAAAAAAATAAAGCTAGAAGTGTATTTTGGACTTAAACTAACACATTTTACCATGAAGCATAGGTTTTGTCTAATAATATCATAAAAAAGGGACACTATTGCCTGCAATTTTTTTACACACCAGGATAGCAACTGCCATTACAAAATAACTATTTGCATATATATTTAGAAAAGTTTCTTGCTCAGTATTTTGTGACATCTTACCAAAAATGTTACCAAATGTTACTAATTTCTTCAGTACATTACTCACAGATGCAAGATGTTTAGGCAGTTCACCGGGCCAAAATGGCATGTTAATCTTATCTTCTTCTATTTCTCCATCTTTTGATTATGTACTACAACTGTTACTTGTTATGCTGAGATCCAATAAATGGGGAAAACAAAGCAATAATAGGGCACAGTATACCCAAACAAGACTTATCATAGAAGAATGTGTCATCACTTTTTATCAAAGATTATCACAACAGTATACTATGCTGAGGATTTCTATGAGAAGTCAATGCTCCAAGTTTTATAAAATTTGGATCAATGTCTTGAATAAATTCGACAGATTTCGGTAACTTTTGCTTCAGGAGTTAAAAGAAATCAGTACTGTGCAAGGCAACCCTTTTAAGATCCCTTCTTGAGAAACTGCATTTACATGGTAGCCCTTACAAAAACACAAACACATGCCTGTATGAGTACGAAGGTTTTATTTCCATCCACGGCCCACTCACCTTGTCTATTTTGTTCCCCACAAGCATCTTGATAATGTCGCTTTTGGTGGAGTATGTGTCTAGCTCATTAAGCCATTGGTCTAGTTTCTGAAAGGTCTGAGTGTTACTGACATCATAAACTGCAACAAGATTGGGTTAACAGACAATGTGTGAGGCACGTAATTGTTGATATAAGGGAAGGGGCAACGGGGAATGCATAGAATACTAATAATATTTATAGGATGAGTAAGGGACTACAACATGCTACAGTGTATATCCTATTTCTCTGATTAAGATAAAAAAAAAACTATTTAAACAACACTTCACACTATTTTAGTGGGAAGATCTAAGATTTACCATTGAGATGCATTTGGTGGCAAATCTTTTCTCCTCAGAGAAGCTGAAGTGTGAATGAGTAAAGTGACCGATCAAAGTGATCGATGGGACGGGTGTGGGAGAGGAGTTCCCCTTCCATTGTGTGGGGCTGCGTTCTTTTTCAAGGTCGAATTATGTGATGTGGTGCCTACTTTTCAGCATATTTGACTATATTCCTATGGAATTTTTTGTGTAATTGGTGTTTTTTTTGTACAGTAATGCTAGGTTGAATGTTTGAAAACATCCTTTGAAACAGGCTTAAAAATAGTACTGGTACTTAACACATGTGGCAGTCATGAACGGAAGATGNNTAAAAATAGTACTGGTACTTAACATGCTACTTTTTATAAAACATGTAACAAAACTAACACAATGGTATAAATTTTGGAGTAAACACTCATTATTTCACAACTTATTTTCCATCATGAACATGGAGTAATGTGGACTAGCATACTACAAAAAAATGTAGTACAGTTGTAAAGTTACGATAACATCAGCTGGTGCTGTTCTACTTGCAGTGAACATTGGCTTCATGTA
>VJOZ01060562.1:0-12175 GCA_009801055.1 Stichopus horrens
GGGGGAGTAGGGAGGGGGGAATGACCATGGCAAGGGACATAGAAATTGAGCAACCTCTTACTTGATATTTGATAATATTGTTCCTTGCATTCTTATGCATTCCTTTGCATGTAATTTTGAAATCATCCGATTATGAGTGCACCTCACATTGGTATCTGTCACTAAGGACTAGTAGGTAAGCACTAAATGCAGCTTAACTATCACTACCACTATCCATCTCCTCCCTCCCCCCCCATTTTCCTTTTCCATCCATACTCACTTTCATGGAGGAAAAAAATTGGCTTTGATTTAAACAAAGGGGGAAGGTGGGCAAGCACATCAGGAGGAAGTACGTAAAGAAATCATAAAGTGCAGGCAATGTATACAGCGAACAGACCAGGCTTACAATTGACCATGTGGAACACTGATAGAAAGCAAACGCTTACAATGGACCAATAAGGTTACACCGATAGACACAAACCACATCACCCTCAAACAATTACCTGCACTTAAACCACTCACCTGTCAATGACATTTTGAGTCTTTTGCCAAAAAAGAAGCAGGTGAAAAGAAAACAATAAGACAGATATTTTGCATTAATTACGTCACTCTGAAACCAGACAATCGATGTTGCTCAACAGTTCAAAACTGCTTTGTGTAACATAACACAACAATAAATCAACTCAACAGGATATTTGTATTTCCCTGCACACAATCAACATAACATTACAGATCATTTTCTTTGAATGAATTTGCATCTTCAGTTGAGTAGATATTTTCTGTCTTGTTTCTGAAACATTTTATATGTTTTTTGGCCACTTAGGAGACTTAGAAGTGCTGAAGTTTACATTCACTGTGTGACATATGGTTAACTGCTTTTACATAGTGGAAATAACAGGACGAGGGTAGGATGTTGATCGAAAAGTTTCAAAGACCAATTCAAACAGAAGAGTGTATGATTCAGTTGAAAAGGAAAACGTTTTTTAAAATGGATATGTGAAACTTATGGCAGGTAACCTCGCCTGCTAATTTACACAAACTTTACCCAAGGCTACCCAACCTCCCACCCTCTGATTCAAACTACAATGCTCACCTTCTCTTTCGTGAGTAGTACCTTTTGTCTGTTCCTCCTCCTCTCCCCTTGTGGAGATCTGCTTCTTTGTGGGACTGGCGGATGAAGACGATGGGGAATCCCCCACTGCGAATATCGACGCGGCCGTGTGCCTGCGCATTATATTGAACCTCTGAGAGAGCGGGATTCTGCTGCCCCTTCTCGGGGAGAGTTTACCTCCCGTGTAACCCATCACTGGGATGTCTAAGTCCACGGATTTGGTCCTGGCGTAGTCCTGCTTGTTACTGCTCCTAGCCCGCGTCAACCTCTGGAGGGTCTGCAAACCAACCGTAGATGACATTGACATTGGGAATACAGTTCAGAATGCAATTCAGATGTTTCAGTGGAATAAATCACCATTTATTTTTTGGGGGGTTACTCTTTAATACAATAAAAAAATCTGCATCTTTTGTCTATGGAGCAAAAAAGATACCATATCAACAGGAAAATGTGCACTTTAATTTATAAATGAATAAAAAAGTACTTTTCTGTGATGAATTGGCAAATTCATTTACATCCAAATGACTGACCTTTTCGTCAAAATCTTCTATGATGACATGGACAAAAAGGGTTGCATGATCCAAGCCCTCGAGATGAATGTGTCTGTAACCTACAGAAAACAGGAAAGGGTTATACCTCACATAAAGTTTGGTGATGAAACAATTGGTTATAATAACAAACTACTTTAATAAGCCACTAAAATGTGTTGTGAAAGGGAAGTTCATACAGAGAAAAGTGGGACTGGTGCTTTGATGCTACCATAAGAGTGAAATGTCAGGCAGTACTTCCTTATTGAGCCTTTGCCCAAACAGTTTAGTATGTAACATGTTGTAGATATGTCACCATTGCCACATGGAGAAAATAGTATCAGTTCAATTGGTTTATTTTACAAACTTACTATAGTGCAATCTGGTTTCAAACCTTCCATAACATTTATTTGCTTTACAGATGACCTGTGCTTCCAGAAACTTATAGCATGCTAGAAATATGGTTGATGCATTCAAGCCAATTTCCCACAGGTTATCCTCGTCACGAGGTTTTACTGACTTCTGTTGAAACCATGTTTATGCGTTATTGAATGACTCAAGAAATGCAGGCATACTCCAAGCAGTAGAAGAGAAGTGATAAACCAGGGTAAAAGCTGGCAAAACCCACATTTAGAAAATCACCACATTTTGGGGTAATGGTAATAATCTTTGACTGTACTTATGTCATATCACATTGTCAGATGTAATGTTGGAAAGAAAGACATTTTCTTTCCATTATGCAAACTTTCAGAAGACATAACTTTGAGCAGACTGTTTTGTGATTGATGTTCCAAAGCGCATTTTAAATCTCATGCTCAAAGGAGCCCCAAAAAGTTTGATTCATAATGGAAATTAGGGATACCACACTCCACCCAAGCTAGGTATTCTGAATTCTGACGTGGAATTTTAGAATAAAACTCAAGTGAGAGGCAACTACGCCCATTCATGATTACCAGGCATCAAACTCCGGACTGCGAATGTCGATTGGCCGATGTAGTCCCTTCCGATGGGATCCTCGTCCCACACGGCAAACCTTATGAGGGCTATCTCTGGCATGTGCAAGGTGAAGAATACTGTTTGGTTCCAGTTTGGATTGAAACCTGCCAGGAAAAGAAAACGTATGAATATGCATCCATGTGCGGTATGTTGCTGCCCACTGACTTACTTTTTACTTTGTATTGCATGCATGCCCACTGACATGCATGCAATGCAAAGTAAAAAGTAAGTCGAGGGTCATCATTGGAAAAGTTAGGCACTAGAGACCCTCTGAATAAGCTCTCTTTTGCTGATTAAATAGTTCAATGCACAAACATGAGAAAAAAATATTATGAATGTCAACTGCTGAACTCTGCTGTTCTTGACACTTCAATTGACAAAAGGATTGAAACTTTACAAATTATACTTTTAATATCTGAACGATCAACCCTGAAGTGGGATATCAACCACGCAGGCCACACGGGTGTACAACAGACAAGCACACTCCCCCCTTCATTGGGACAGAAGTTTAAAATGAGGTTCTCGTACCATTGTCTTGGACTGTTTTTGTGACCGCTTTGATGCAGTCGACTGGAAGGCCGATCACCTCAACTTCTACGTATGGATCAATAATCTGTGAGCAAGGAGAAACAGAAAATTGTCAATTTCCACCTTAGATGCTTTGTGAGCGACCCCTTGAAGTTCAAAAATACAAAATTAACTAAACGGATGATACCTCACAGAGAGGATTACTTTTATCTGATAAACTGACCAAAGATTTCTCATTAAAATCCGTAAAACCTGTACTGCTAATCCTCTTCACACTTTGCAATGTAAATTCTATTGAACTTCATACCTTTCCTGAATTTCTTTGTGTGTTCAAACTGTTTTCCCTGAGCATTAAAATATTCCACTGAAATTGTTACCATCTTGAGATATGATTCATTTTGCTTCACCTTCATACCTATTTGGAGGTTGTGATCCTTGACAAAAAAAAAAGGAGGACAAATGAATATATTAGTGGATTTTTTAAGTAATAAGCTAATATTCTGATGTAATAAAATACCTCTCCCCTCTCGCCAAGTAAGCTCTGAGGAGGCTTTGGAAGCTGCTGTCCACTGATGATCCTTATCGTCAATAGCTTCTTCTGATTGGTCAACGGATCACATAAATTAGGTTCAAAAGGACAGGTCTCTGTTGGAGAAGGAAGTGAAACTTTTATTACTCGGTTACTTTTGAGATGCGATAAAAGATGGATTGATACTGGAATATCTCACTGTGACACAAAGGACAAAGGGATGGATTGATAAATGGTATTCTTGCTGACTAGCATTGAAGAGGAGCTAAGAAAAAAAAATATGACAGAACAAACAAAAAAATAAAATTCTCAGAGTGCATGGTGTGTCGGAGATTCTTATGACAGTTGTCTGTTCACAAGTTGGACAGTAGTAGGGTGTCACAAATAAGCAGTTGTGCAAATGGGCAAAGTTAGCAGCACCATTCACCATTCTTGGTCCTCCCCAGGGTAGTCGATCTGACTCATGCTCATAGCCATCAGCTATTCCAGGTACCTGACAGAAATGTGACATTTATCAAGGGGTATTACCAGAGTGTTATCCCAATAACATGATCATTTCACATTTATTTCAAGTCAACTCTGATTTATATCGCTTCACAGTTTTATCAAAATAACATAAAATATTAGATAAGAATGAATAACATACTATATTGACTTTAAGGAAATGTTGTTGTTTACTAGATATTGTCATCAGGTGGTTACCTAGATTAGCCATAAAAAACACTAGTATAAGACTTTTCTCAAAATTATGTATCCACCTATAGGAATAAAGGAATAGTTTTTTTTTTCATTATTAGCTTACTGCCTTTCTTTACAGTAAATATTGAAAGGGAAATATTGAGTATGTCTAAAATGCACCACCGTGGCACAACAAAGAAAACGACCTTCAGCAACTGCTAAATTATTCCGATTTACCAACAGACATTGTGATCGGCAATAGTTTGAGACCAGGCATCAGATGATAAATGGAAAATGCATCATTTTAAAAGTGTTGATGAACAAATTCTTTTTTCGCAACAAATAAGTAAATTTCTATTCGAGAGAAAATTATTTCTCGAAAGCAATGCTACCATTCTGCCTAATTTTGATTATAAATCTCTCATGTGTACACAAATGTTGGTTTAAAATAAAGATTTTTTTCTGCAAAGCAAACAATATTTCCCCTTAATTAGAAAAGTAAGTTGCACCAACACTGTACCTTCACACATGACATTAGGTTTCACAACATAGCCACAATTTCCGTTTGACCTGAATTTGGCCCTGGCTATCTGCATCACTCGCCCCTCTGTTTGGTAGTTGAGGGCGACTGAAATGAAAGGAATGCCAAATGTGAAAATTAAGAAAAAAATGACAAAATCCTCCCATGTATCAATATGGCTCAAAAAGAAAGATGATTCAAAGGTGAGAGAAAGAATGCTGAGCAACTTTTTCCAATTTTTAAAGGTAATGTGTATGTGGTTTCTATAGAAAGGAATGTGTGCTAGAGCCCACTAACGATGACATGTCTGTGAGATTCATTGCAAGGACTCATTCCTGTGATGTAGCATAGACTCCCTGCTACTTGGGAAGCAAATAAAAACTCACAACTCATAACACGGTCGTGCAGGTACCACTGAATGGCATAAAAATTGTTTGTATGCTCAAACTTCACGTTTGACAACTTAAGATTCCTCGAACATTTTTATCACACACATGATACATATTTGGGCTCCATCTTCTGTGGTGGAGCATTCAATCAGTGTATATATTGGGATATATTGGGGCATGCAGAGTCGCGCTTAACAGCGCAAATGTGTCGATGTAAGAAATGATAAAAAAACTTGACTGACCCAACTGACATCCACAGTTCCACATTGGTTGCGGATTATAGTTGCTGGAATCGATTCGGTAGGCAGAGGGGTACACCCGACAGAGATTTCTGGAGGTGAAATGGACAAAATCCCTGGACCTGGTGGCTACCAGATTGCTGGCCCTCATTTCACCCAATGATGGTAGTTCCCAACATGGCACTGAAGCACCTGAGAATTGACAAAATGTGAAAAAGTGGCTCATTTTTCCTTCTAATGTCCTTCGTTTCACGGTGCAAACAAATTTGTTCCTATTCATTGTGGCATCAGTAAATGAAAAAGGAAAAAAAGGACAATCATGCTAATTACCTGTCACAGACTTTTAAAATTCTTTGTTTTGATAGAAGCCATTCAGAATTCAGATGTTTCGGAAAATTTAGTGGCCTAATTTAACTGGGTATTGAATATGCATACACAAACCCAGATTCAAAATTCAAGATTAAATCAACGAATCCAGCAATTTCGTTTGAAATTTCCACATAACACTGAACAAATAATATTTCCCTTTGCTTGGAGCAGTTCTATCAATGCTTCCTGTTGTTTCATTTGTAATCCATTTTTAAGGTCAAAATTTCTCCCAAACAAAGTTTATGATTACGGTGAAGGACTTGTCACTGAAAATTTGAAAATTAAATAGGGATTATCATAGTCAATAAAATCGAGATAATTTTCCAATTTGTTGAGAGTTTGTCAATAAAAGCCATGATCAATTCTGCAGATGATGGGATGTGACTGTATGTTGGGGACAGAAATGAGAATCTAGGACTGGTTGATCCCTATAAAACTTCCCTTGCTGTGGCCTATGGTGGACATTTGTTCGGACAGGACATTTTGAGCACCTTGTCCTCCTTTCGGGTTCACAAGGCACCAGACTTCATCCGTTCTGAAAAAATCTCATGATAACCTTCCCAATGACACATTGTGCATGTTTTAGGGAGGTTTGAAACAAATTCCAGGTGGTCAAATTTGCTCATGCAAAAATTTTCAGTGATTATTCCATTTTTGAACACAACATTCCAATTTCATGACTTTATTCTTCGTGTTTGTTTCATGGTGTCTATACTTTAAGTACTTCTTCCAGTCATTGAAAAAATGTGCACTGCCACATTTTGCTAAACAAATTGCACCCCTGTTATGGTGAGGAATGTGACGATAAATGGCCGATGTCAGTATAGTAACACCAAGGAAGGTGGCAGCTGCTAGGTAGCTCTGCTAGTACCTTTCTGAGTTACAGAAACAACTTTCACTTACTCTCTGCTGGGAAACCAGAGAAGGCCACTGATCGTGTATACTTGACCAAATCTGACAGCTGCTTCGAGAGGATGATCGACTTCTTCTTCCACGGCTGGGGAGGGACCGACGAGTTGCGACGGAGACTGCTTCTCTTCCCCACGGTAAGTTCGAGATTCCCGTCCTCGGCGCTCTCAGACTCGGAGGATTCCGATCGGGACTTTCTCTGCATGGAGGAGGAAGCACAAACAAAAATCTGTCAGACAGGGTGTAGGGAAAACAAATCATGTATTTCAAGCATTATCTACAAAATTTGAAAACAAATATGATAAGAACAGAATAATAAATAATAATGCAATACATTATGAAATTTAATGATGTAGCTCCAGCAGGTCGTAGTAATCACGATGACATCAGTTGATCAAAAGTTCGCCCAAACTCTCTCAACCCAAGTTGACTAAATTACCACTGCTGACACCAGTGGCACCTGAAGGTAACAAATCCATACATTGCAAGCACATACTCCTCTCTCTCACTCCTCCCAATTACTGCCAGACATGGAACCATTTTCTTCCCTTATCAATAAGACCTGCATCACTGCTAGCCATTCTTTGCATGCCCACAAGAAAAACACATCTTCAAGTAAAGCCATAATCAGGGTCTACGGACCTTTGTAGAACCCTTCTCACACAAGAATCAAATTGTGTCATTCACTTGATGTTGTTATAAAACACCATAAAAGATCCCACATCTTTCCCACCATGTATTGTCCTCGTAACGAAAAGAACGTGACAACTTTGCTAAGTCTGAATTTTGGCATAACAATAGTAGGTATAACGCAATCCAATATAGCATGGCAGATACGTTCATTTTGTCAGTTTCTATCTTTTTGAATGTTATCAAAGACGTTTGCAGCAAATTAGAATGGAATCTGTCACACAGCACCACATGATATACCCTATAATTGGGATGATAGATGCAGTCTGGCTGACAGAAATGTTATAAATAAATACTGATTCCTGCTTTTATAGCCTCATAAACCTGTTGCTGGTAATTTTGTGTAATGAAAGCTAACCTTATAGAAGACAACATGTCATATTCTAATTGTCCTCTGGAAATGTTGCTTTTATACATAAAGCCATAATTTTGAGAAATGCAGTTTTATTAAAGGCTGAAGCAAAATGACTGGCAGAGTAGAATCTCTGTAACCATGCATCCATGTCAACATATTGTATTTTCATCCACCTAGCTGTTGATCATTTTTGATGAGTGAGGCTTCCAGGTTTTGATTAGAACCTTAAAGCAGCAATGAAGTTGTTCAATAATCCATAAAATGATTCACAGTGGAATCTTTGTATCCATCCATCCCGACATATTTCATTTTCATTGACTTGTTGCTCTCTGTGAAGTCTTCATTGTCCTTGAAAACAAACTAGATGAGATTTGATTGTTGCACATTCTGATGGGTGTGGTTTGCAGGTCTTGCATGAAGCTTATAGCATCTACAGAATCGTTTGAAAATCCCACAAGTTTAGGCCCAATGCAGATAAAAAAAAGAAGGAAACTGCAGAAATCTAAAAATAAAAAGTGGAATATGGAAACTGAAGTTACATACCACGGTGCAATTAACAATAGGTTAATCAATAATTTTAATGTATTCTGAGTGCAAACAAGAAATCAAACTTTTCACAGCTTATTTTGTAAGACTGATAAGACAATTAAAAAAAGTATCACTTAAAGAAATGTGAATCCCAAGGGACTACACAAATTTGTCAAGGCAATTGCTTGTACATAGGCCTGCATGTATTAAAGGATAGTGACATCTTTGTGTCCAATAACCTACTACCAAGGTACCATCAGGCAATTTCTCTCGGTTACATCTTGATGTTGATGATGTACTTCAGCATTCATCTGAACTTCATCTCTGGATAAATATGCTCATAAGGATCCTCAATTTGATGACAAGCTCTCAGGATGTTCAGACTGAAGCTTTTAATTCTGTGAGTTAACTTTCAATTCAAGTACTCACATATTTGACGAACCTTCCATGTTCAAAGCATACGATGACAAAAATAACATGTCTAAGGACACGTTTGATGAACACTGTTTATTAGAGATCTTAGAGAACCAAAAACAAAAAAGAGACAACGAAGTGTGACACACCGGGTGCTCAAAGTTGTGGTGTGCGAATTGATCGTTCCTGAAGGAAAGGTCGTCTCACCAAGATGAACGATGTAAAGAATTACAAAGAGATGTATTGATGAATTGATAGAGTGAAGAATTCATTAAGAGTTCTACCAGGTACACTGTGACTTCAGAAATATGCTTTCACAGACAGAAGAGGGCATGAGGAAAAGATGTTCCTTTTTGAAGTTGACATTGCATTGCTCACGAGAGTGGAACAAATTTTTGAAAAGAGAGTTGGAAATACGGCAACAAGAAATGCAAAAGTTACATGCACAAGTAAAGTTGAGAAGAGATATTTTTCCACTTACATTTTTGATACTATAAATGTACTGTATTTCTGGAAAGAGGTTGTAAATAATTCTTCTTTGCAAAAATGAGCTAAAAGAGATGCATCTAAGAATGACTACATCAGCTCTAGAAGATTGAATATAAACGCTCATCTTTTTCTGGAAACGACAAGTATGGCAACAGATGGCAGGATTCGACGCAGTTTAGATTCAAAATTTTTACCAAAGTTAACTTGTCTACTCTCAGGATTCAAACTGACCAACTGCAGCAGTGATGGCAAAAGAGTATTTATGTCCACTGTGTATACCAAGATGCTGCTGAAAAATACAATTCAGTGGAAATGACAGTCCCTTTCTGTTTTCCAGATGGTAACCTTACCTCCAGAACCAATGGTAGAGAGTTTAGGTAATTCAAATACAGTTGCTATTCAAAGAAAAAAAAAAGCAAATTCAACAATACTTCATAGCACATTTGAGAGTGCACGCTTGCAGCAGAAACTGTCATTGGTACTTTGTGGATAAAAATGCTTTTGATACACTTTCTCAAGATCACATTTTTGGGGTGTTCTTTTTCAAAGCTAATATTTTTCAAAATCTGTAGTCTAAAGGAAAAGATCAACACTAAACAGTGTCTTCTGTCCATCATGTGATCTCTCGGTCATCAGAATCTCTGCTGTCTAATCAATTTCCATTTCATGTTGCAGGACTTAGCAGAGAACTAACAGAAGCTAAATAACACCAGGGAAAGTTTAGCTGCATGTCAACCCAGTATTCTGGGCAAATTACTGAAAAAAGATAGAGGTGTGAGGCATGAAGTACCTGCAGATGGCAGAGAAAACATGTTCTCTTTCTTTTTTTTTTTTAAGATCCATGTATGCAGTTGATTTGTCAAGAAAACATTTCAGCAATGTCTTTTCAAAAAGAAAGTAAATTAGTGGAGATTAAAAAAAAAAAACCCTAGTTTTGAGGAATCGCCAGGTGCCGTCTCTAGTAGAAAAAAGATTTTAGACTCATATGGATTTGGAACCTGCAGTCTGACTTAATTTGTAAAATTGTACTTGTCGGAGTGGAAAAAAAAGACATGTATCAGAAATCAGGCAAACAATGGAAGCTAGAACTATACACGTCAAAAAATTTAAAAAGAAAATCTATTAAAAACAATGTCTCAAGTCTCTTTATCAAATTAATAATTAAACAAATCAGCTGCCTTCATCCATATTGTGCAATTACTGTAATACATACTCAGGTTTAACAGTCAAATTGCAGGGATAAGCTTCACTGATGATGCCATTTTTGTCTGTAACAGGCATTTGACTGAGCTACATTACACCTTTGGCTCTGACGTAAGCTTTAAAAGCTTGCGATGGATCTCTAGATGTCAATATAAGCCTGTTGAGGTGGGGGGGAGAGGATTTTGTTTTACTTGG
Organism: Stichopus horrens; assembly: GCA_009801055.1. Taxonomy (NCBI): domain Eukaryota; kingdom Metazoa; phylum Echinodermata; class Holothuroidea; order Aspidochirotida; family Stichopodidae; genus Stichopus; species Stichopus horrens. The sequence goes on from VJOZ01060562.1 coordinate 10,649, forward strand.
CTCAAAGTCAAGTCTAAGCATGGGTTTCATAAGAAAGGAAGGTTTCCATAATGTGATGGTTTTCATATTGTCATAAAGTGAAAGTAAAAGTTTTGTGGGGATAATGCAAGTTGATCCAACACAGCAAAAAAGAATCCTAACACAGCAAAAAAAACCAAACCTTAATCAAGGTAAAACTGGCAACAAAAGTTTGAAAAATCAGGAGTCAAAATTGAGTAGAGAAACATTTGTAAGGAGGAAATTACCAAGATGCTAAAAAAAAACAAAAAACAACAAAACAACTAAAATCAAGGAGCAGGCAGCATAGAAATTAAGAGGCAGAAGAGAAGGGAAGGGCAAACAGGCAGCAATCACGTGACTGCCAAATGCAGATAGGTTAGGAATAAATTTCTCGGGAAGGAGACTCATTCATAGCACAAACGTGCTACAAAGAGCTATCACTAATGTAGCAGTTAAAATCAAATTCACATGCAGGCTAGCAAATTAATGCTAGAGAGGATCTGTCAAATATAAATAAGCTTATTACAAGGAAAGGGAGGGGTAGGGTAGGAGATGGTTGTCATGGTCATAACTTATTAACTTCAAACTTATAAGATATTGTTTGTTAGGATACGCACATAAGAAATGTCACCTTTCAGATAGTACATATAAATGTGCCATTATGGAAAATGACCCATAAGTGTCACAATGTATGGATCGGTGGTTGGGACACTGGGTTACTGTTCCTCGCATTTCCAACTAAGGTATAATTGAGACTCAGTCCCCATAGTCGAATATGACAGCATTTGTAGACATTTTATCAAAAGTTTTTACTTTAATAAAGTTATTCCTTTCAAGTTAAAAAACCTACTGGATATACAAACAACTCAAGTAAACAGCATGTATTCATAGCCCCCAAAATTCAGATCAACAAGAACAAAATTTATGTGTGAGATGTCGCTTTACAATAACGACACGGTACACAAAATTTTACACTTGTCAGATAATTTAAGAAAAATACCGACTGAATTGAATGAGATTGGTGATAGAGTGGCTGCAGGCAAAATGTGAAAACAAAAGCTACACCTGGAAGACACGCTTGAAAAACAGAATGATCGAGAAAACAAACAAAACCAAAACTGATGCTTTCGCTAAAGAGTCAGGCACAGTTTTCAGCATCACGTTAAATCCCATTTAATGTAGTATTTGATGTAATGGTAACTATATGAGAATGATCGCATATAACCAAAGATTGAATGAAGTGAATATATATATCCTAGCTGAAACCAGCACTGCAAGTGTGCACTAGATGAAGTGATTTCATTAACAAAATGTAACACATTAGCATTTGAGGGTTTGTACACCACCACCAAACTATTAAGACTGCAAGGAAGGCTGCACGGTTTTGGTACATTCAATAACCGGTTTCCACTGGAAAGTTTCAACTTAACGTACGAGCTTGTTTTGAATTCTCTGGTGGGTTTATAATGGAGTTTGAAAGTTTGACTGAGGGTAAATCAAGGTGTCCGACATGAAGTTCGAAAGAAT